>UZAF01017236.1:21442-51451 GCA_900617895.1 Haemonchus placei | reverse complement strand
CTGGCGACGACGACACCGAGTGCCGTCGACTTCCCTACTCCTTCTCATCCAATACCCATCATCATGCTCTTTCTCTAAGGGCGAAGCCCTCCCTACGAAGAGCTGACTTATACCGTGTTATCGCGTAGTGGTATTTGTATAATGGTTTCTTGCCTATCCTCGTTTGTGCGTTTATTGTGTCATGATGTAGTTACGAGATAGTATCGGGTCATATTACCTCTCTACTTTGTATTGATGCCTTAAAGATAAACTATATTAATTTGCCGTCTCGCGTAACTCGATATCAGCCGCTCCACTGGGCGCGCTCGCTTACTGTTCCCAGAATTGTTGGGCGTAGCGATCTTCATTGTTGGCTATGCACCTGTACTTGCATATAATCAGTTTTATGATAGTAGATGATGCACGTTCCATCAAAGCAAATCAATAGGGCAGTGTCCCGAATTTATGGGCTCTTATTCATTGCAATGTATTTGGAGGTTCTAAGTTCAGAACCACAATTGTCACCACAAAGTGTAAGGTGCTTCATACAGAGGTGGACGAACACGAATGTTGACGGCGAACAAAGTACTATGCCTATATACACGCTTGATTACATTTTGTGCAACAACAAGCAACAATCATTATGCGACGGGTCCGAAGTCTTTCTCGAACTCACGTATGCTGCACGCAGTATCCCTCTTCCATTACTTCCCTGCCGTTATTCAGTCTTGCTTTCAAGAGGTCCAAACTGAGAGACAATTGGCAGATTCCCTTATAAGAGAACAGACGTTGAAGTCAAGAGGGTTTAGATTTGGAGAGCAGGGTGGCCGTTCTGTGGTATTAACGAAGTCGGGAAGTCGTTGTTGGTTGGACCACTGCTAGACGAATAAACGAGCTTGTTCGAGGAAACTTTTTTTATAGCAGTCGGATCGACACCGGGCTCTCCTCCTTTTCGTGTTAAAATTGGCTCCCCGCATACTTTCCATATTCGGAGGCTTGGGTAAATGCGGACAGGAGTTACTCATTCCTGGCCAAACACACAAACACCCGACACACTTCGTGCGTGCACCGCCCGCTAAGAGAGCAAATTTTGTAGTCACCACCCCCCCCCCCCCCCNCTCTTGGGGGTGGAGTTGTTCGTCGTCATAGGTGCTCCCATTTTCGCACCTGCCAAGCCCCTTTTGGCGGAGTCTAGTCTTACCACCCATCTCATAAGTGTCCTGCCTCCTGTAGTCTTACCGAATTTGAATGCTCTAGGTCCACGGGAACAGGAGTTATGAATTTCCTATCACACACACATACACATATTCTTTCTGCTGCTGCGATCCTTATTCTGGTTTTTTACCTCGAAAGGCCAAAAAAGAGAGCTATTTTCGCTGTTACTAGGAATTTTTTTGTTACAAAAGTGTTTTTGTATAGCCTCAACAAACACGATATAACTCTTTATTCGGCCAACGTTTCTGCATTGTCGCCTTCGTCAGGACCTGGAAGCCAAAAAGTATTTGAGATTCATCCATATCGAACACCATTTCAGCTTCAGTTAGTTCAAGTATAACCAACAGATATCTGAAAGGGTCTCGTAAACCATAACTGGGAACCCACCTTGGGAATAGAGAAGATGGCATGTGGACCACCTTTCAAACTGCCTATTTGAACGTTCCCGCAGTGGGAGGGCTCCTGGTGTCCTGACCCCCGATTTGAAGCCGATAGCAATTGTTGCCCACACAGGTCGAGGAACGAGGCAAGCTCATGTTATGGCCAGGCATTCGTCTTTCCGGTTAAATTTGGGGTCTTTGCGCAGATCCAGAACGCTTCCAAAGTCTTGCGCGCGGAGGTCGTGGGCTCCCACATCAAAAACCTGACTGAGGCTTCAAGCTCTACGTCTTCGTGGCATTGCCTACGATGGTTTAAGACAGAAGGGGGGGGGGGGTGCAAGCCTTGATTTCTTCAGACCAGCTAGGTGTTTCTTGATCCTACATATATATTTATTACATGAGTTAAACTCATGTGTAGATGATCAAATTAGCACCGTTATACAAACAGACCAAGGAAAACAAAACAATCAACGAGACTAACGTGTAAAGAATAAGGTAAACAAAAAAAAAACTAATTCATATCATGGGACTCAGAAAGAAAAGCAGCATAGGAACGGTGCTCTACGGAACCAAGTAACGGTCGATTGAGGTTTTGAAAGCTTGTATACTTAATGGAAAGGTTGTAGATCTAGCAAGTTTGAAATAGTTCGAGCCGGCTCTCGATGAGAAGAAATGAAATCGTAAGTTGTGCTTAGCACGCGGAATAACCCGTTTAATGGGAGCACCTCTGGTAACCGTGGGCCGTTCAATACAAAACTGACCAGGGTTGAGACCGCAATGACCATAGAGAATTTTATGAAATAGAATGAGATCGAACTTTCTTCGTCTATATGAAAGAGTGTGCAGCTGAAAATTTCTATTCCTTTCTTTACTGGGAGGTATACCATCGTATATAAACCCGAGGGCCCTAATCATCAATTTTCGAGTGAATGAGTTTTGAACTCTCTCAGGAGCTAGGATCGATTTGGCTTTATACGGGCTAAAAACAGGCGCGCCGTATTCCAAAATGGGCCTGACATAGGTCTTGAAAGCATGTAATAGGACCGCCGTATCTTTTGTAGTAAGGACTCTAAACAAGTTGTGTACCACTGTGGTAGCCTTTCGTGCGATATTCTCGCAATGAGTATCGAAGGAAAGGTTCCTTGTGATGAGAAAGCCCAAATCTCTCTGCTGCTCAACCTTCTTGATTGGTGCTCCTTCTATGCTGTATGTGAATTGCTCATTTTTCGACGAAAGATGCAAAACACTAGTTTTCTCATTCGACAGCGGTAGGCCCCACCTCCTAGACCAGTTGCTAACAGCATCAATGGCCCTCTGAAGGCGCGAGCAGTCTTCCAACGAACGCATCGGACAATATAGCTTCAAGTCATCGGCAAACGCTGTGCATGAAGCACCACACCTAGTAATGATGCAGGGCAGTTCAAATGTAAAAATGTTGAAGAGGACAGGAGAAAGGACGCCGCCCTGTGGCACCCCACTAGGCGCCTTGCGTGGATAAGAGAAGGTATCATTGACTCGAACCATGAACTGACGGTCAGTTAGAAAAGCACGGATCCAGGGTATAATCCGAGAATGTACCCCGATCGAGGAGAGCTTAGTAATTAGCTTTTGGTGATCTACTCGATCAAAAGCTTTAGAAAAATCTAAGTATACTACATCCACACTAACTCCTTCATCCAAGGATGCGGTCCAGTTGTTAAGCGATTCCAGTAGCACAGTAACAGTGGATTTCCCTTCTTGAAACCAGTGCTGAAACGGCGAAAGAATGGAATTCTCCTTAATATGCGCTACAATTTTCTTCTTCAAAATTTTACAAAAGCACGAGCAGAAATTGACGTGATACTGATAGGCCGATAATTATCCGGACAGTCATAAGGCGCCTTTTTTTTTGCAATAGCCCGCTCATTTGAATGACTAGGCGGAGTAACATATGCCATTTTCCATGTAGAGGGAATTTCAGACCTCATAAAACTAAGATTGCAGATATATTGCAGCGGTCCAACAATGACATGAGCAACGTTTTTATGAAATGAGTCGGTATCTCATCAGGAGTAAGCGAGCAAGACGAAGGCCAGCGGAGCAAGATAGCAAGGAGGTCATCAGCTTGAACGCACGCGGAGCCAGGCATAACCGGGAACATATCTAGTCCTGAAAGATCAGTCAAATCCTCTGATGTGCTCGGAGCAAACGCCTTTTCAAAGGTGGAAGCAAGTATTTCCGCTTTGTCTTTATCATTATGGAGTGGCCTGCCGTCATAACCTCTCAAGCAGCCAAGCTTGGGCCTACTATTGAGCCTTGACTTAACATATTTATAACACGCATTTTTATCACTTGACTCGATGACTTTCCTCTCAACGGAGCAGTTGTACTTGAATAACTTCCGCTCAAACAGGTCATTTAACCTGCGAAAAGAGGATCGACATTCCGGTGTGACATTCAGAGTAACATCTACCCAAACCTGCCTCTTCTTGTTATAGAAGCGTCGAAGGTATGACGGCAAGTGGGATCGAGATAAGGGAACGCGGATAATAGAAACATACAAGGATATGCAATGTTGAAGTATAGCTAAAAATAGCTCATACATATCGTCGACTGAGCGAGTGGAGCCAAAAGCAATCCCAGCCAGATATGTCCTGATAGCGTTGTAATCAGCATCTTTAAAACTTCGCTTCTTACCGAGTGGTTCACTGGCCGCAGCAGGTTCAAGTCGAAGAGGATACTATTATGGTCGTTACTACCCAGAGGGGGCGCAACAGTTAGACCGCGAATCAACCCCTCAGTGTTGGTCAGCACCAAGTCTAGAATATTAACTCCTAGTGTAGGCTATTTAACATGTTGAGTGAGAAAATGAGTTCTGCATAGGTCGATCAATGATTTGGCAACCGCGGAACATTTATCGTTGCAATGATTCAACCAATCGATATCAGGAAAATTTAAGTCCCCGGTTATGATGCAACGATGGTCACAGGAGATGAGGTCACTGATTGCGTGAAGTAACTGATTAGTGGCCGTAGCTTTAGCAGATGGAGCCCTGTATACGATTAAAAGACGCAAGGAGACGCTATCCAAATTACTCCGTACATATTAAAGGCATACTTTACTGATTGTGAGAAAATCCCCAATTCACTGTTGGTGCGCGAATCTTGTTTGTAATACATAGAACACGAAACTCCATTCTGACAATCATTTGTGATACCATAACATGCGCGATTATGGCTTCATTTTTTATTTTCACGTTCTCCTCGTGCGACAGCGTAATATGCATTGTTACAATGGAACTAACGAATTGCTTAGCACTGATAGCACTGAATACTGTAACACTTATGATCGAGTGAAAGAAGCCAAGCTCATTTGTGATTGAGAAACACTGGTGAAGATTGAAATTCTGAAGAGATTGTAGCTGTCAAGTTGAGGACGCGGTCGGCATTGATGAATTTGTCTTTTCTGATGCCCAGTTCATTGTGATGTGCTAAGTCAAAGTCTGTAGATCCTACTGCTCTTCATGAAAAGTTTCAATGGTTCCTTGTGCAACTCGAATTAGTCTGTAATTTGATGTCTTGCAGTTCCCTTTTGACCAGATATTTCTTCAGTAAGGATCTCACATACTCCTTAAAGGAGTTGAAGTGTATTTATTAGCGACCTATAATCCAAGAAAGCTCTCATTTTCTTACGCTATCCCTAATTCACGCTTCCTGTATGTCGATTCTTATCTCAGCCGCATGAAGGGGTGTGACGGAATGTGTCATCGTGGTAACTGGTCAAAACGAGGTCGCCGCATATGCGGTAGTTATGGCCGAAACGGCAAGTCAAAGGCATAGTTCACGATAAAATTGTTTTCTGAGAATTCTCATTAGATGAACCTGTGATCCTCAAAGATAACGCTAGGGGCCTCAAAACCGGCTTATTGTTAGTCGACGTACACAGCCAAAGCGGGCGAGTTTTCACGGAGCGCTATAGAGCCTGTAGGTTACACCAATCGCACCGGGACCCATACCTTGCACGCAAGCAACTTATTGCAGCCATCTATATGCAATAGCCCGCTCATTTGAATAACTAGTCTATATACCTCTCACATGCAACTTTTGTCGTCACTTTCTCGTCCAACCCCTGATTTTACCACCTTTTCAGGGATTATGACTCTTTGAATGCGCTTTTTTTCGCGTTTTCTTCGCTATGTTTTCACTTTAACTGACTATTACTTCTTTTACTCGTTTAAAACCAGATAGCTCACAATTATCGTGAACTGTATCTTTAGATTCTTGGCACAGAAGCATTCTACTTTCTAGGGATAGACCGCTATCGTAACCCACTACCCAAATGGACAGACTTTTATATTTCGGTATCTGTTCAAGTTTGCTTGCAGCTTTCAGAGAGATATAAAGATGAGCCAATTTCTAAGATCACATCAAAATTTTGACCATACCCATATCATAGCAAAATTGTTGAAGCAAATGATGGGATCCACAGATTCACTTGGTGCACAAGCTCTTAGAGAACCAAATATAATTCACTCAAATCCACACAGAAACACATTACTCATTAGAGAATGGGCTTATTTATGAAAATCCACTGCTTTTCCGTTGAGTACTTTCGCTTTTCTCGGTACCTGCCCAAAGAGGTGCACCCAACGCTTGTGAAATGCGATCACCACGGTAGAAGTCGTATCGTTCGTCTAGCGGTCGGCTCAGACCAACTTCACTGAAAAGAGCGAAAAAGACTGTGCTGGCAACCAGTTACACTCCTTCTATATTAGGTGTTCATGAGAATTTCGCGTAACCGTGGTGCCTACGGATCCATGAGGTGTACATGTGGATCATGACTGCCGGGCTTTGTGAACAGGTGTCCCGAGGGAAGTTATGATAAAAGAGCAGGCGACTGTCAGCTATCAATGCTCCTAACCTGTGCTCAATGACGTAATATTTTCTAGCATTTGGCCCCTCCGAGCTTTAGCCTGGGAAAGCCACTTCAGCAGCGGCATTGCCTACACGTACGTCAGCGGTGTGTTTTTCGGTGAAGCTACGGAATTGCAGGTCCGGGAATCTATCTATTGTACTCCATCTATCCTAGAGAACCATTATATTACCCATTTGCTGTGCATCGTTTTTATAACAGCCAAAAAGGCTCTCATCCATCTTATTTCCTAATTTTACGATTACTTCTCTTCTCCTGGTTTCTCTTGACACCTTTTATCCTTCAGTTTTCTTACACTCCAAATATAGTTTATACACGATACTTTATTATTGTCATGACAGATAACAAGTGAGATGGGAGTACATAGCATTCACTGGCAAATCTTTTAGCAATCAAAAAAAACTTGTGAGTCACGTTTTCGTTCGGTACAAACACCCGATACAGTCGCAGAGACAAGGAGGGGGTGGCATATTCGAGACAAGCTGTGATTGGTCACTACTGGAGGCTACCAATCACCCACAAGCCACGCGATTAACTAACACCTCACCTAGATCAAGTGTTCATGCTGAATGAGATTTGAGGGAAAACATATGAAGTAATAGTGTACTAGGTGTTGAACAACGACTCTTCGAAAGGCTATGCAATTCTTATATCCATTGTTGTTTGCTGTTTATTTTTTTTTCTGGATAACTTCTTCAGTCCCATCGTTGAATAATCAAACCTACATATACTGCATTTAGGAATTTAGTAATTGAAATTTCTGTGAGTAGCTGCTTCCTTCGCAATGGACGCAGCCGAAACAACAGACTCTCGAGAACCACTGAAAGTTTCGGAATCTGAAGATCCCATCGAATGAACGGGGTCACATGGATCCTCCTCAGCTACAGGGGCTCTTCCTCCAGCCCCGAATCGAACAAGAAACTGTCTTCGCATTTCCTCCTCGATATCGCTCCTTTCACCACGTCTTCCACCGGTCATCATTCGAACAGGGAGGCTCGCTCTGTGTTGCATGAAATGCTGAGCTCTCAGAGAAGTCTGCTCTGGAGAACCACCTCGTGGTGCTTCGGACATGTTCTGTGGGACCCCCATTTCCATTCGGGCGATTTGTTCGAGTGGTTCTTGTGACAATTCGTTCTCATTTTCTTTCAGTGCAGCCGTTGGGAGGTTGCCATAAGTCGCTAACCCCATAAGGTTATCTCCTCTGGGCTCCCTTCCTGGGAAGAACAGAGGAGAATCACCAGGTGAGTACATCTCTTCAACAGGGTAGACAACGTGTGGAAACGAAAGAGGCTCTGCGTCATCGTCGCTTTCCTCTTCCTCAAAATATCCACTTGCTGAACGGGGAAGATCACAAGTTTCCATTGGTAGGGGGGCTTGCATGTGTGGATAGTACTGCGGATACGGTCCATCATACAGTTCAGTAGCTTGTACGCCAGTGGAACGCATTTCAGCTGATCGCTCTTGACGATGCAAGGAAAATCCACGATTTTCATCCATAATGCTGAGCTGTGAACTGTCAGATCCTCTTCTTTCAATTTCACGGCTATCTACTTCTGTAACTGATGGATATCCACCAGCATAAATATGGTTCCTCTCTATGCCATCCTCGGACATCACAGTGGATCGTAAAAGAGCCTCAGCCATTGTGACATTATCGTCGTGGGGGCTGCATAGATTGCTCATAAGTTCATTTTCAAACTCACTCTGACGTGTGTATGTGAAACGGCGGTGTCGATTGAGTGGTCGTTTGCTCAACTCGTCATCGCTCATCAAAGCCACATCTTCATCGCTTGACGACATCTCATTCCGTTCAATTTCATGTAGCTGAACACGATCGCTGAATGTGACGCTCTTATGCGAAGCGAAGGATATCCGCGACGATTCGCTAATATTGGAATCTCTACGATTATCAGCAGACGCCATGCTTCGACTTTTGTGTCTTGGGCGTTTTTGGTGTTCCACGATATCCAAGGCCACCGAGTTACTATGTGATGTCTCTGGCCGGCTTGACTGTGAAGTTGCTTGCTTTGCAGGGGGATCGGGAGAATGCAATGGGCTGCCAGATTTTTCTTGTCGACTTGAGTTAGCTTTCGAACGAATAGTGGGAGATGAACGGCGACTTGTATCTCCTGAAGTGACAATCTTCTTGTCAGTAACACCACTCTTTCTATCGGGAGATGAGTCTGCTGATTCTAGTCTCTGCTCACCGCTTTTGCCCAGATCGGGTGAGCCGCTTTGCTGGATCTGACCTTGAACTGTCAAACTTGTTCTTTGAGCTATTGCATTCCCGTCTTTTGGTGATTCCACTGACTTCTTTAGCTGATCCGGAGCCACTGCCTTTACTGCAGCCTTTGATATAGCTTTTTCTGTAATGTCACCAGTGGTCGAGTTGGTGGAAGCAGCCGCCTTTTTGGAGGTATCCGTGTCCACCTTGTTTGAACTACTATCACTAATGGCACTAAAATCATTTTCAGACATAGGGCTAGTGCCCGGTTCATTAGTTTGAGATCGATCTGCTGGAGGTTGAAGTTTATCGCCAGTTACGGTAGGCTTCAAGCGGTTAGCTATAGCTTTCTTCAGCAGCGAATTTGTCGCTACGCCACTGCCCTGCCTTCTCATGTCTCTCCATTTCCGTGTTCGTGTCGCATCGTTCAGCGACCCTGGAACCCACAAAATGCAAACTATTCTAACTTCAAAAACTGTTCGTTTCATCTAAGAGTATGTAAGTTCGAATTTCCATTTTCATCCAATCGAATTACTGTTTCATAAAGAAGAGTTAGGATTAGCGCTCAGCGAGAAACAAAGAAGGGACTGAAGTAAAATTTTCGACAAAGGAGGCCCCTGGATTTCCCCACCCTTTTTGAAGTAGTGCAATGATGAGTGTGTTGACGAGAAACAGAACCTTATAAGCGGTGAAAACCGTTGGCTGGAATTTCTATTTATCAGTTGTCTCAAGGGAATGAGAGGATTGACTAGTGCTTTAGAGAAAAATGGCAGCCATCGACTTTGCTCCGCCCATATGCTCGGTCTACACAGGGCGTTGATCAATCCCATTTTGGTATGCGCCCCCGCACTCAACATTCATTCGGAACCCTAGTGCGTATTGAAAGCGCGACCTATACAATGACTTGCGGTGGCCAGCCAATGTACAAGTCAGTGTGTTTTCCCTCCCATACGAGTCTGGGACCAAATAGAGACCCCATAGGGATGGCATGCTCGGTTGACTTGGGCGGATATGGTTATTGGATGCGATCCAAGGGTCATGGTTTGTGATAATGGGCCACTTGCCACTACACCACCTCCGTCGTCTTAGCCTACATACTGCTTACTATATTCAATACTATCATGATGTCACTGGGAATCTAGTTAAAAATACTTGAAAAATGCTATTCACCTGGATCCAGCTGCATTGGAGTTGAATTCGCCTGCATATAGAGGGCCGCTGAGTGTTGTTGAGCTTCTCTGATACTGAAAATACACTATTCTGATGACATTTACTGCTTGAATTTTATAGAATAATTCAAGGGGATAACTACAGATTCAGCAGGTTCAACTGATATCAATTTGTGGTTGACGTTGGGCAATATCGTTACTTTAATTAACAAAGAAATGAGTAATGCCGAGATAGGCAATAACCAGTTTTGCTTCTAGGTATTACCTGTGCGGGAGCGGCGGACGGCCACTGGTGATTGTGGTGCTCGGGCCGGAAGCGCCCACTTGGTGCGAGTGATACATTTGAGGCTGATGCTGAAAACGTACAGAAACAACTCCATTCTGAACTGTTGCAAACCTAGAATTCCCTGTTCCTCTTGTGCAACTAAATATCGACAGGTATCGATCGAATCACTGATTGATTAACTGAGGCATTGCTGAATGCATGACAAATCCATCATTGGCTTTAGTTGAGCAAGAAGCTCCTGAAGCCCTTTCTAATCATTCATTCCATAGCATTCATGTTGTGTCTGATATCACCTATGATGCGTAAGTCACAACATTTCTCGAGAGAATGAATAGTCGACCAAAAAAGCCAACCTGAATCTCGTCCGTGACAGTGCATGCCTGTCGCTGCGCTATTCTCAGTCCAATTTTTACCAAGTAATATTGATACGCTAATAACGTAAACTTGCGCACCTTTCATTCTCACCTGCTGTTTTCCCTCACTACCAACCATTCCTTGAACCCATTCCGGATACTTATACAAGCAGCATGATCGGATTTTCTTGGGGAGAGGAGGCGGCTCTTCACTGCAGTTGAGTATTCATTGGAAAAAATAATCAAGGACATCTTCAAATTGTTAAACAGTACTAAGCACTCAGTACTACACCATCAGCAAGATGACAACGTGAAACTATATTTAACTTTCGCAAGTTATATTAGAAAGGGGCACCGTAAACATTAGCTTTCCGCAGAACAGTTCATTATGAAAAACCGAATCTACCTTCGCTAAAATCAAGCCCTCAAGCTCGGAGGTTTCTGTTCAAGCATGAAACAAATGACAGTGATAAAAGTAGAGGTATGATATATAGTTTCATATTAGGTTACTTGACACCTACACCCCCTCACCTGTGGGATGAACTTACTTGGAAGCACAGTTCACGATAACTTCGGGGTATTTAGTTCAAGACGTATTTGATTAGGGAATGGTAGAGAGAGTGACCACAAATGTTGCATGGACGATGTATTTCGGGGAGTCGTTTGAACGCGCGCGTCATTGCATACAGCTGGCTGCAATACGCTGCCTGCGTGCAAGGTGTGCGTCCCGGTGCGATCAGTGTCCATCCTGTACAGCCTCTACATTGGGGTGTGGTGCGTTAGGAACGAAATTGTCGCGTCGCGGTGAGAGGGGCGTCGCGCGCTAAGGAATGTAGCAGGATGCAGCAGTAGGTAAGAAATACAAGATCAAAAGTACTAATAGTTGAATTATGCATGAAATAATGATCGCGTATCGATTGAGCTGTATGAAGAAAGCTAGAGCTGTAACAACGGCGGATAGTGGTCCGCGACAGCCGCGTGCGGCAGATCGATTACCCAAAACCGTTCCTAACGCCCGTCTCCCTCTACATTGCTGTGAGAATTCGTTCGCCTTCCAATGTGAACGTACGAAAAGCTGAACCGGTTTTGAAGCTCTTATCACTTCCTATCTAGGCTGTTTTTCAATCTAACACCGGCTCTTGTGAGCTCTCAAGGGGTTACAGGTTAATCCTAAGGATAAATCCCAGAAATCATATCTACAGAGAACTGTGGTCTTGGTTGGTTGGCTGCTGACCTTTCTGCCAGACTAGACTGAGTTGAATCAATATATCGATCGTTTGGAGACAAGGACCATTTATACCACCCTTTTTCAGAACCTTGCATCCCCTTATTGAGAACTCGTCAGGAGTTCGTTTACATTAATTCACCCAAGTGGATGAAAACATTATAAAACACATCGGTTTCGTGTATTTGCGATCGCATGAGCATAACTGCTGACGTTTGTTATGTGAGTTCTATCACAACGCGTTCATTCTCCAAACAAAGCATCAGCTCCTCCAGTTGCTCCTTCTTATTCGTCAGGTTCACTGTATTTAGCTAGCCCAACGCAATGCACCACTATTTTATTCACTTACGCCTCTTCAACTTGCATATTACGTTTCTGCCTCCTACAGAGCTATGGCCTTGAACCCCTCCCACTTATCTTTCAGCACCTAAGAGCACTCTAAGTTTTTTGCACCAAGACCTTTCGTTTTCAGGAACCTATTTGCAACTACAATTACCACATTCAGATCCCACACAGGTGTGAACATATGTCATGGGCAGGCAAGCAAAAACGCGAAGTAAGAAGTACTGATTTACAGAACAAATGCATAACACGTTAGTTCACCTTCTATTGAAAGTACACCGACAAAAACAGTTTAGGTTTCTGCTGCTCTCACTGTCTGGCTGCTTTCATAGCCCCCGGCCGGCCAGCGGGTCAGCTAGCCGACGAGCCGGCGTGCCAACGAGGTAGTGCTAGGAGGGGGGAGGGAAGCAGACGGGCGGTCGCGTCGCGCCCCAGTCCCTTCAAAGGGCTGAAAACAAAAAAAAACAAGATCAAAAACCATTTGCATAAGCTCCTTCGAAGGGCAAACGCAAATGATTTTTGATCTTGCTTTTCTTTGTTTTCAGCCTTTCAAAGGGGTATAGGTGCGACGCGACCGCGTCGACGGCTCGCCTGCCTCCCTCCCCCCTCCTAGCACTACCTCGGCTGGCACGCTTGCACGCCGACACGCCGGCTCGCCGGCTGGCAGGCGGACTATAAAAGCAGCCTCTGAGGGAACGAAGATCACATAGTGAACGGGTATCAGGACTTAAAGGCACAGCTCACGATAAAAATGATATTTGAAATTCCCCCACAGGATGACTTAGGCCCCCGCGTATACCATAGCTGGCACTATTAGGTTGGGAAATGGGCCTAGTTAGGGAATTATAACGGCTCAAAGACTTGCCCGTTTGTATAATTAAACGAGTTCCACCGGCATTGTAGAGGCTGCACTTATCACAAGGGAACCCACGTAGGAAGTTCAAACAACTTGTCATGACCTATAACGACAGTGAAAGACAGTTCTGTACAGATCTGGCTTGATGTAGTCAGCTCTTTGTGCAATAGCAATAGCTGAAATCTCGTCCGAACACCCATTCCATGTTATTTCCGTCATGGCAATCTCGTCCAACCTCTATTTTCCCTATTTTTGAGGAGCCATATTTTCTCGAAATCGGCGAATTCTCTCGCTTTCTTCACTATGACTGTTCCCAATCTATGCTTCCGCTTTTCGAATAGAGACGGTTACCTCAGATTTCTCGTGAACTGTGCCTTTAACTATGAAGCGAGAGCAGCATTAACACACCTTCATTTGGTTACATTTTCATTTTTATCATGTTTATGATCATACTGAATCGTCTCCCAAATGTGTCCAGTTTAGGAGCCAAACATTATCAGGGCACTTCAGATAAGGAAAAAGGGTAGGGATAGAAGAAATTAGACGGTAGATGCTCTCGTACCGTGTGATGTTTTTATTACTTCCTCAGGTTCAAAGAGTTCACCGACATGGACCAAACGAGTAAGACTTAGGGTTACATGGCGAAAATATGTTCAGATACCCGGCAGGTATGACAGAGACTGGCAGGATTTTGTAATTTCTACAGCATATAGCCTTGTATTTATGTATATATATATATATTTATTTATTTATTACATGACGTGAGTCATGTAGCATAATAAGTTAGTAAAAAAAAAGAAAACATAAACTCCAGGAACAAAAGCACACAGTAACCACACTTCTGTAAGAGGTAGTTAAAAAGCGTAGGGGAGGTTGATGTTAATAAAAAAACTAAAACTGCAAGAAACGAGAAAGTCATCATGGCTCTAGATACTCATTAAGATATTTTTTGAAACTCGAGGAACTGATAGGTATGCTTTTCTTTTTGCTAAGGGCGAAATAAAGGGGGTGAACGCGATTAACGAAGAAGTGCGAACGGCAGTTCAGTCGAGATTTGGAAGGAACCAGTTTGAACGGACCATTTCTGGTAGTGGAAGCTCTGATGGTGTAAAAGGTACTAGGGTGAAGGCAGTGAGATCCCGTGAGAACCTTGTGGAAGGTTAGGAGATCGAACTTTTTCCTACGCCAGCAAAGTGAACGGAGGCCGAAATTGGCATTACGTTCTGCAGCAGAGGGAATGCTGTCGTACATAAATCCAACCACCCTGATCATCAGTTTCCTCGTGAAACTGTTCTGAACTTTTTCAATTTTGTCGATAATCTTGCGTTTGTGTGGGCTAAACACAACAGTGCCGTACTCCACCAGAGGCCTTACATAAACCTTGAAGGCTTGAAGTAGTACAGAGGGATTCCTAGTAGTCAGAGCTCTGAATAGTCTATGAACGGCATTGAGCCCTTTACCGGCAATCATCTCACAATGACTATCAAAAGAAAGATCCGGTTTGACCATAAATCCTAAATCAACAACCCCATCGACGGTTCGGATACCATTACCGTCAATACGGTACTCAAAGTGATCATCCCTGGAACATTTTCTAGAACTGAGGTGTACCACCTTCGTTTTCTCAATAGAGAGAGGTAGTTCTCATACTCTGGACCAGGAAGAGACAGCATCGTAGCATGTTGAAGTGAGGTGCAGTCTTCATTGGTGGTGATTGGCATGTAGATCTTAACATCATCAGCGACGCCACACACTTTGCCTGGCAGGACGATATAAAACTTGGCAACTCATACGTATAAATATTAGAAAGGGTTGGGGAGAGAACTCCCGAGGGACACCGCTGAGCATACGTCTAGGTCTGGACCAAATAGAATTGAGTCGCACCATAAACCAACGGTCAGATAGGAACGCTTTAATCCAAGAGATAATCGGTGTGTGTATGCCCACCATCTTAAGTTTGTCCAGTAGTTTGGCATGGGGAACTCTATCAAACGCCTTGGAAAAATCCAAGTAGACTACATCAGCACGTGCCCCGCTATCTAGATACGAGGTGAGATCGTTCAAAAAAGAAAGCATAGCGGTTATAGTGGACCTTCCTCTTTGGAAACCATGTTGGTTGGGAGAGATGATGGAATAATCCTGCAGATGGGACTCAGCCTTCTTATTCAAAACCTTCTCAAAAAGGCGAGCGAAAATCGACGTAATACTAATGGATCGATAGTTTAGGGGCTGCGTTGAGGGAGGCTTTTTAAGGATCGGAGTAACAAAGGAAATCCTCCACCAACGTGGTACCTCAGCTCTCATCAGACTCAAATTGAAGATATGTTGAAGAGGACCAGCGATGATGTGGGCAACATTTTTGATAAATTGTAGGGGTATAAAATGGGGTAGGAGTACATGTGATAGAGTAGGAGGACAACCATTTTGAAAGCAAGTCATAGATCTCTTCGGCATTGAACCAAATGGAATCTAACATAACCGGAAAGCAAGGGTTCGACATTTTGGGGACAGAGGAGGAGCTGGAATGGGACCTCGGCGCAAACGTTTCTTTGAAGACACTGGTGAGCAGTTCGACTTTGGCCTCGTCGGTCATTACTGCCACACCGTCAGTACGGATTAATTCAGTAATGGTGGATTTTGGCTTCAGTCTAGAAGTAAGAAGTCTAAAAAAAGAACCCTTATCACCACTTTCGACAACCTTCTTCTCAATGTTGTGGTTGAACTTCCATAACTTCTTATCGAAGCGCTTACTAAGCAAACGGTACATGGCCCAGTGTTCGTGGTCCCCCGTAGAGATAGCTTTCTCCCAAGCAGCATGTCTTTTATTCGCGAGAGAGCGAAGGTAAGCCGGAAGGTGGGATTTGTGAAGAGGAATCTGGACGATAGGAACGAAAAGATCAATAGCGTGGTGCAAAATTCCCAAGAACAACTCATACTTCTCGTCGACTGTTTCTACTGTATTCAGAGATCCGAACCAGTCGACCGTGCCCAGATAATGCGTAATGTTGTCATAGTTCGCGTGTCCGAAATTATGTTTCACCACCGTCAACGAAGAAGCATCCATAAGGTACACCTCGAATTTGAGACACACATGGTCACTAGACCTAATAGGCGGCATAGCCATCACTTTGTTGACCAGAGATTCATCATCACACAAAATAAGGTCCAACGTATGGTTACCGAGGGTATGGACCTTGACTAACTGTGTTAAAGAAAGAGACGAACACATGCTCAAGAATGNACCTAATAGGCGGCATAGCCATCACTTTGTTGACCAGAGATTCATC
This sequence comes from Haemonchus placei, assembly GCA_900617895.1. Taxonomy (NCBI): domain Eukaryota; kingdom Metazoa; phylum Nematoda; class Chromadorea; order Rhabditida; family Trichostrongylidae; genus Haemonchus; species Haemonchus placei. Next base: position 35,224 of record UZAF01017236.1, on the reverse strand, counting down.
ATCACACAAAATAAGGTCCAACGTATGGTTACCGAGGGTATGGACCTTGACCAACTGTGATAAAGAAAGAGACGAACACATGCCCAAGAATGATTTGGAAACACCACTAGAAGCATTGAGAATATCCGACCATACTATATCTGGTAAGCTGAAGCCGCCACAGATAAGACAGGAATGATTAGATGAGACAATATCGCTAATTGCATTGAAGAGCTGTTCAGTTGCAGAGGTGGTGCAGTTTTGGGCTCTGTATGTGACAAGGATGCGTAGGGGAGAGTCATTGATGACAATGTCGCAGCACAATATCTCATACCCATTCAGATCAGATTCTCTGAAAACCAGGTCAGGATAGAAAGATTTACGAATAAGATGCAACACCCCTCCACCTTTCTTGTTTTTACGATCACTCGCCTAAAAGTGATTGCATATCGATTGATGAATTAAACCACGTTTCGGTGAGCGCAACAATGGAATAAGAATGGTAAGCGAGATGCGACAAAAGAGCATACCTATTCTTGACTAATGATCTGATGTTGGCATAAAAAACAGAAATTCTCTTATCCAGCGACCGATGAGGACTTTCTAGTTTAACATTTTGTCGGCTGCGTTAGAGGCTCGATCAACAGAAGTAGAAACATCATCACTGTCAAAATGCGAAGGATCATGAACAGAAACAATTGGATGGGAAGGTAAAGAAGAACTACAATCGACCTGGTTATCAACCTTCTTTTTAGCTTTTCTCAGGGCGGCTAGTCATTCCCTCTCCGGTTTCGGCAGGGAGCGCCTGGTAACTTACCGGAAACCGGGAAAAATCTCAATTTAGGAGCCTTCTTAAGCAAATCAGACATGAAGAAGCTACTAGGAAACACTACTTTCAGAAGCCTAGGAGTAGTATGCCTCGGCTTCCCCAATCGATACAATGCAATAGGACTATATTCAATATTAAGAAAATGAAAAACCTTTTTTACGCAATCAACGTCATAAAGGACCCCTATTGACAGAGCTTACGTCAGAAGATTCACAAATACCAGCGATCACAACGGACCTGAGGCGTTCCTTTTCCTCACAAATGTCCGTGATGGAAGAATTAGGAGAAGCTACTCTAGAAGATACTGAATTATTATTCTTATTGAGAGCCTCCTTCAGAGTCTCCACTTCTTTCCTAAGTCTGTTATTTTCAGAAATCTCTATCTCCAGCTGAGTTACTAACTCACGATTCCTAGCTAGAAGCTAGCTAGAAAATAATTCTTCGTTGATGCGATTCGAATTGTCCAAAAGGTGCCCAAGTATCGTTTTGAGATGGGCCGGTAGATGGTCATCATTGATCAATAAGTCCACAGCGTCCGGGAGCGAGCCTCTCATCAACGTGGGAGAACCATGGCAAGAGCGCTTAGCAGGTCGTTCCTGAACAGCTCGACCCACGAGCGGGGTTTTCTCGGAAGCCATGAGACGAAAACAAAGATCAAGCTATTTACCGAGCAGGGTGGCAGTTCTTCTGAAAAGTAGTATCCCCGCCACAATGGAATGCGTCTTGACCAGAATCAATAATCAATAAACAGCACCAAGTGGCCGCTGAATCGGCAGACAATCAGCAAGTAGTACCAAAGTAGGAGTAGAACCGTATCAAACTGGCACGAATATCAGCGAAAGAGTCGACAGAATACTTGACTTCGGACAAAAAGACGAGTTCGCAAAGTAATGACAGTAATAAGACTCCTGTCGGGATATTGGAAGGGAGCCGAGGTATCCGCCGCCGCACACGGCCAGCGAGCGAACGAACGATCGTCTTGTGACTTAATTCTGAATATTTACAATTCCTTCTTTTCGTCTCGTTATTTTGTAATGTGCAATTGAATTGATACAGCTCTCCTAATCACTTCAGTAAAGGGAAGATGACTTTCAGAACAGTTTTTTTTCTTCAGAGTTCCTCCTACAGAATGCCACCTGAGACAGCTCACTTCGGCTGGCTGAGTTAGGCCTGGACACTGGAATTTAGAAGACAGGCTTCGTTGACAAGCCAATCTTCGAACCCTTGTGCCATGTAAATGGCGGAAGGCAGTGTTATGATATTTCGGAAGCAACGCAGACTCGCAAACTCGTCTGTTTTGAAAAGTATGAGTGTGTCTGCGGTGCAGGGACGGCACCAGAGGGCAACTAGTTCAAAAGTCTCGAAATGCATTCAAGACTTGCGTTGCAACCTCAAATACTGGCACATTGACAGGGTTTTCCTGCGGGTCGGTAAATGCGCCGGAGCGAAAAAGAATAGATTTTTGTGCCATGGAGGAGTCAGGAGACATGGACTGCGGCTTCACAGTAGTCCTTGCCACGACCCCAGAGCTGTCATCAGTGTCGGAGTTACCGCTTACTAACGGTTCCTGGGATCCCCTTTTGAACTGGAATCTCTTTTTGAACACGCCTATGACCGACATTCAGCAGGGGGTCCGGTATCTTCTCCCCGAACACTGTGTCGCGCTTGCCGCACCCGCCGAGTATCGCAGAAATGTGATGGAAGATTGGAGCGCGCAACTTGTGAATTTGGGAATCCTTTATTTATTTGAATTTGCTGGCCGATTCCTTCAATTCCAATGTGGTCTTGATCGTCGATAATATTGGAGGAGTCACTCCAAGCAATCTGGTCTATGAAACATAAAAACGAAAAAGAAGCAGAAAAAACAGTCGAAACTAATCAAACATGGAATGCAGTCAACGAAAAATATTATGTCCTATCGATTGGCGGGGAGGCGGGCTGGGTACGGTAATTGCAGTTTGGAGCCGAGGACAACCAAAAAGGTTTGCCGCATGCCGCAAAGCGAACGTGGGAAATCGGGATGAAGTTTCGTCACCCTTCAACAGGTGCCTCTCCAGATTTTATTTCGCAGTCGGGTGCAAGGCTGCGGATGGGATTTCTGAGAGTTCAAATGTAGGCTCATGTCTGCACCAAAAAAAAGTGCGAGTTCGGTTTCTGACGAGACAAGAACCATGCTTTGCAAAAATTTGCGTAAATGTGATGTTACCAGCGTCAGACCCAGGACGACAGATCGTGTCATGGGAAAACCCAATCACAAAAGCAGGGAAGTCACCCAGAGAAGGTGTATTGAGCTCCCGCTCATGTTCTGTGGACGGCATGCGAGAACTACCGAAGAGTGATCGACCTCGGACAAAGAAGTTAGTTCGATGTGGTACTCTGAATGTGAAATCGCTGAGTGGATGTTTCGAGAAGAAGCTGATTTTATAAAGTTAACACCTACGTCCTACGCTTAGGAGGTACGCTGGAAAGGAGCGAAAGCCACGTGAGTTGGGGAATGCGTCGCTATCACAACACAGGACAATCAAACGAAATGGTGTGACCATAGGAGTATGGGAGCTGAATCATAGCTGTGAAGATAGGCAAAACAAAGAGGAGCCGTGAACAGTAATACCCTGTACCCACTGTAAGCCGGTTGCTCCGAGTACGGAAAAGACGAGTTCTATCTAAGCTTTGACGATTTCATCAGATCGGTCTCGGAAGGGGCTACCTCACTATGGCAAGTGACCTGAATGGGTACGTTGGCAGTGAGCGGAGGTCCTAGAAAGAGTTAACCGAGGTAGAAGAATAGTATTCGGGAGGGGGAGAGTCCTTTTTTCGTCCACAGCTAACGGCCTGTGCAGTCTGCAGTACTTTCATTTTAAAAAAAAAGTAACTCACAAGATACCAACACAACAAGCGGGGAACACATAGAAGCAGGTCATGTGCTTCTGAAGAGAAATCCCAGAATCTGCGGAGGGCGTAAATGTGTTCTCTAGCTGAGTTTGACTTAACAGCACAGGCTTCTCCTAGCATTTAAAAAGCTTTTGTAAGAAATCATGAACAAAAACGATGCGGAAAGCGGAAGCGCATCGAGGATAAAAAGATAATCCCGATCGGAAAATACTCGAGGCTAGTCTTCCAAATCCCGAAACTGATTTGGCAAATCTGGAGCGACACCATGAAAGTCATTCTACGATGTGCAAGGGAAAAGCTAGAAGAGACGCAAGATGGATTTCGAGGAGACAAGGAAGCCTGAATATGGTGCTATGAAGTTAAAAGGAACAATCAATCAGCCTACGAGCGCTGGCAAAAGACGAGAGTTGCAGTAGACATAGCTGCCTGCAGAGGTTGCCAACGCAGCCTCAGCAAAGGTACGAGAAGCTCGATGGATGGGAATGAGAGTGTTTTCAGGCTGGTAAACGCGGGCTGCTCAAAACTTGTGACTAATCACGGCTGTGAAGGACAGCGACGCATAATTGAGAAAACCTGGTGAGGTCAGGCGAAGGGGGAAAGAATATTCTGATGGGCTTCTAAAATACGAAATCTAACGAATTCCCCAGGTAAAGAGATCCTATCACGTTTTGGATGTAGGATGAAGTCCGTTTAGCTGTAGGGAGGATAAAGGTCGGAAAGGCAACTGGTCCGCACGAAGTACCAATCGAGGCATCCTGGATATGAGGCGTTCCGGAACACCTCATATCCATGGAGAAGGACACGTAAGATAGGTCTACGACAAAACTGCGCACTCCTCACGGCCTAGCAAAAACAGTAGACGGTACCGTTAGGGTCTCCATGGACCAGCTTGGAGCCCGTTGGTCTTCCTACTAAGTGGACATCACGAAAGGACTCCTCAGTGAACCATTGAGGACCATTTTCTATGCTATGATACATTCTGATAGCGAAAAGTAGTGAAAGACTTCAAGGCGAGCTGCCGAAATGGCAAAAAGTTCTGGCGAAAAATGGGCGTCTGTTGAACGTGAAGAAGACCAAGTTCCTCAGCTCCAGGGAATGCGCAGAGCAGGTCGTGGGTTGTGTGGAAGAAGCTATAGAAATAGCGTAGCTTTCTCGATATTTCGTGAGCGAATGGCAACTGAGATATGTGGAGCAGGCTGTAAGAGCAGCATGGACAAAATGGAGAGATTCCACTGGTACTCTATGCGACTGACGGTTGTCTGAGACGCCAAAAGGAAACGTGTATCGGACAGTAATGAGATCCACGAAGCTGTACTACAACGAGTGCTAGCCGTAGATGAAAAATCATGAAAAGTAAGATCTCTTTGCCATAATGAGGATAATCAGGTGGACCTTCGGTTGGACGCGACTAAATCGGATCAGAGACGAAGACGTCAGGGTAGTGATGCAAACAGTGATACGAACACGTGCTTAGAAGGTCACACGGTCGTTTAAAAAAACGAGGCAATGGAATTCGAGGGTGTAAAGAAGCGACCACACGAGAACCCCAAAGAAGAGGTGGCAAAATATGATAGAAGGAGCTCTAGAGCTACACTTGCGGCAGAATGTACCATCGATAAAACAATTGGACTTGACAGACGGGAGCAGCCGACCCTGCCACAGCGAGAGTTGTGCTGAGCTTGCCCGCACTTGATTCACCTGTGAGTGCGGTTTGGTTCAAATGGCACTTGATGAGTAGGGTTCATTTCAACCAGAGCGCCTTAGTTCGAACGGCCATTTATGGTATGAAATGCTAGTCAGCAGCCAGAAAAATCGAAGAACGCAACGGTGTAATGGGAACGAAAATATAAGGCCAAATTGCTAGGTCCACTCGTTTGAGGCACATTTGTAAAATAAATTAGCGTTTCGGAATAGCCCCTAATGCTTATAAAATCGGTGTATGTAAGATCGGTCACTGCCTTGAGTCTTGTCTAAGAGCGACTTCTAAAGCTCTTTTTTGATACTTTGCGAGCTTGAAATAAGTTTGTCTTCAAGACAAGTATTCACCCAAGAGTAGTGGCGTCACATACCGGGAAATGAAATCTATCACCAAGTTGGAGCAACCGTGATGCAGGAGGAAAAGAAAAAGAAGAAGAAGCTTGGAAGTACAACGGTTTTTTCAAATAGGTCTTTTTTTGATTCCAGTATCTTGACATAGCTCGTATATTGTATGGAAGCACTTTCTATGCAATCCATTTATGTGTCCATTGTTGTTGTTGTTATTTGTTTGTGTCCATTGTTGTTGTTATTTATTCTGGATGATTTTTAGGCTAAGCTCCAGACCAACGTGAAAGGGAACGGATTGCACAAGAATGAAGAAGTTGCCAAACTATTTTTACTAGATTGCTTAAAACAGCAATCATTGATTCAATCCAATTCCTTAATAACGCCCTCTTCCCAATGTACTATATATAATATAAGACTTTTGACGCTTCCCCAATAAAAATCTTATAATTGAACATTAGAGCGACGGAATGGCTGCTTTCATAGTCCGCCGGCGGCGCGCCGGCGTGCGTGCCGGCCGGCCGGCGTGCCGGCGGAGGCAGTGCTAGGGAGGAGGGAGGCAGACAGTGTAAGGCAAACAGCCCATGCCCCTTCGAAGGTTATTTGTTTTCAACTCCTCGAAGGGGCGTGGACTGTTTGCCTATCTGTCTGCCTCCCTCCTCCCCCTAGCAGTGCCTCCGTAGGCAGGCCGGCCGGCCGGCCGGCGGACTAGGAAAACAGCCAATCCATGAGTCCCACGGTACCAGGATATTTTGGAGCTGTTGATGTCGCATTGATTTCTGATAACTGATACGCCTGAAGTTGGAAAGAACGCTACGGGGAGACTCGATAGGTCAGCCCGCGTTCATATTCCGTCCTCAAGTGAGGGTAAGTTGACTGTAATCAGACTGTGTAACGCAATGGAAGATAAAGGTGGCTTGAGGCATCTGGAGAGAAAGGAAGCCGGGATTAGGCAGTGATCGCTCGAGCAGAAAATGTATGGGTGAACCAAAGTGAGTTTGGCAATTTCCCAGAGATTTTGCTTCAAAGGCACAGTTCACGTCAGTTTTCTGATATCTATTTCAAGGTAAATAAGAGACAGAAAAGAGGTAATGGCACAGAATTGTGCATCGAAAAAATAGCGAAAATCTACGGAGTTCAAGCAAGCTGAAGCTCCTGAAAATAGGCAATGTAGGGGTTGTACGAGATTACGATGGAGGGTGACAGAAGCGGTTTTGGGACAAGATTTCAGTCGTGTGCAAATAGGTAAGCAAGCTGGTTACATTGGACGTAATCGCCTTAAATGTCGAAATGGAATCTGACTGCATGCCTTCAAAGTTTTATGGCTTCATGTTTTCATTGTCTGCTAGTGTTGCCACTTCGCTTTTATTTTTTTGCTTGTATTGTTGTTACTGGTTTGTTACACTACATGTTATTTTCTCTGATCGGTTGTTAGAACCTCCAACATACCTGCTCCACTATTAATGGTGCAGATCTACGAGTCCGTTAAAACACCGGCTTTTCCGGATACGGTATACAATAGAGGCAACCTTTTAGAACGTGCCAACCTTACTTAGGACATTTTTGATCCGATAGTGGCTCATGCGGTATCCTCGAGGGCCACAGATTCATCCTATTGCACTATCTCAAGAATAATTGTGAACCAAGACTTTCAACCATGAAGTACTTTAACGAAATGGATGGCAACGGTGATATGTGGAGGGACGCTGTAGGAAGCGCCTGCCATTTAGCAGAAACGATGTGAGCCAGCATTTTTCCAAGTCAGAATGCGGGGAGGGGGTACGGGAAAATTGGTGCGATCGCACTTAATCAAGCCCGCCTCGCACCTAGGCGCGAAGTGACCTCGAGTGGGTGCGAAGATTCCGCGGTAATTACCCTGCCCGCACTCGCTTCTGATCGTGTCAAAACTTATCAACTGAGGAGGATAATGACAGTTTGAAAAAATAGAGAGTCTATTAAAAATGTTCTTTTTTTCAAAGAGAAAGTTCTAATATCAATTTCAACGGTTTTGAGAGTTTTATACATGCATAATAAATAAGTTGAATAGATTTCATTTCAAGCTCCTGGGAAATGGGTAAAACAGCTTGGTTCTTTTCTTTTTTTCGGTATTTTCGCTTATTTGCGTATTAAACAACCTTTAAACAACAACAACAACCTTTAAAGGACTTAGCACAATGGCTTGCAAAGGATCTGAACCAAGGTAATAAAGTATGAAAGCACTGCGGATTTCTCAGGAGGTTTGAAAAGGAACTGGATTTGCTGGTATGCAAAACTAGTCATAAATGGTAAAGTCTCCGGCGCTAGTCAACATTGTATAGAATGTCGACGTCACGTCCGACTTGCATTCTGAATTGTAGCGGTGTTCGTTGGAGGTCAGCAAGCCAATATGTAGTTGCCGTGGTCACCTGCTGTACAGAACAGGTTTTTGTCGTCTAATACGAGTCCGGTATTAACTAAACGCCGGAAAGCTTGACGAACGTATGTTTCTGAATGAAGTAGCGTGGGTTTTTTTGTGAGTATTGGACTTTTAGCGCTTCTGTTTTATGATATGCCATGTTCCCCAAATTGCCCATGGATTTCCTTAATTCCTCATCTATACAAAATGGTGAAAGATTGAGGATGATTTTGTACGCCAATGAATCGAAGACCAGGTGTGTCAGATATTTATGCGACATTGTGATGACACTTCAAGGCGGTACTGAATCGATCCCTCGGGACATCAAACGAGCACAAGGACGGCAGCACGCGCAACGGTAAGGCCTCTTCACTAAACTCTAAACGAAGGGAATCCTGTGCTAAGCGTCCCTCAAGCGACAACGATCTAATGGACCACTCTGGGTCGCGACAGGGACGAATGGAGACGTTAATAGCACCCGCTTGAGCAGTGGTCAATGAGAGTACACGTGATACAGGTGATTGGGCCCTACCTCGGCCATCTCTGGACGAACTAACGAGGTATGCCGTCTTCTCAATCGCCGGAGCCATTCTTCGCTAGTGTTGTGCTTTAAAGGCACAGTTCACGATAATTCAATGGGCGGAAACGCCAATGGCTTTCCCGCCTCTCGATCGATGTCACGTCATCACGTCAGACTAGTGTCGAGACAATACAGATTGCAACTATTCGTTCTAGGACTCCCACACAATCAGCTGGTCGCCGAGTGATGAGGCGGTGTTTTTCTCCCATTCTTTTCTCCTCTGTTATTCTTTTTGCTGCCGCGGTCCCTTTTTTTAATTCCCTACTCCTAGAGGCTGAAAAAGGTAAGCTACTTTTGCTGTGACTAGGATTTTTTTTGTTTACTTATGCTTATAAGTGAATGAATTTTTGCTTACCATAGTCTGTTATTCCTGCCAGGACCCACACGTACGCAGTGAAACACATTGTATAGCTCGTCCAAACGCCCCAATCTTCTTCATTTCTCTGATCTCATTCTCGTCCAGCTCCCTTTTTAACGGTTTTTCGAAGCCTTCATTCACTTTGGAAACAGCAATTCAAGCAGTTTCTTCGCATTCATCGCACTATTTCCGATCGGTCTTTCATTTTTTATCATAATCTGGATTACCCAGAATTATCGTGAACTGTACCTTCAACCCATTGGCGACCGCGCTTTTATATTGTCCTTACATTAACCTTTATTTCCTCTTGTATTTGTAGTTAGAAATGAATGGTTCTTGGACCGCAATGCTTCAAGATTCTCTAGAAGGCTGTGAGCTCAGCTGATACATGAAAACATGAAAAAATTATAGAAACACGTGATAAATGATATAAATACCCCAGCGAGCCAAAAACGTGCGTCCTAGCATCGGGACGCATGGTCGCCAACGTGTTAAAGGCACTGTTAACGAATAAATGGTTTCGAAGATATGCACATGGTTAGAATTCTAAGCCCCCTCTGATAACATTTGTGCAGGAATTAGGTCGGAAAACGGCTGTATAGGGCACAATAAGGCCAGGAACAGTGGGGGACTGGAGGCCTCCGCCCCTCGCTAGGCTGACTACGAGTTCAAGTTGTCCTTCACCACATTCGCACTGGAGCGAAGTTGGTGAAAAATCGATACGCTGATTGGCAAATTGCCAGGAATCATCAGCTGGTCGACCGCCTCGTACAGGAGCTAGTATTCGGCTGTTATCTCTATTTTATGCTTGTTATTTCTATTGTTTTTTTGTTATGAATTTTTCACGGTAGCTTTCTTCAACTATTCTCGTAAGTTTATTGAAGATTTTAACATATTTTGGGTAGATTATTGCATGCAAATGTTTTTTTATTATAGAAACTCCGTTAATTCCGATGTGTTCTCTGTATTGCAGACATTGCGTCGCCTTCGTGCATTCTCGCTCGAACACTCCCTAACCGCAGTTTTTTCAATGTGAAATTCGTCCAACCCTCCTTTCCAGCTCTTTTTTTGTCCCTTTGTAATTCTTTTTGTTCCTCTTTTTTTGCGCTTTAACGTTGTTATCGCCTTATACTAGAGTAGTTCTATCTACTCCCGTCAAAAAAAGGGTACCCTTACTTTTTTGTTAACAGTGCCTTTAAGCGGTTCTGCTTCGGAGTTTTCTAATAAACTGTACTTTTAGCAAATAAAATCTTGGTCATGCTGAGTGAAGTATGAGGGCGTGAAGCAGCACAGAAAGCCAACATATGATACATGCCAATGATTTTGTGCAGAGCACATAGCAACACAATGTTTATTTGCACAATGTTCATTTAAAAGGTGCTGTGAGATAAAAAGAAATGATTTGTGACTGTGTCGGTGTGATGACTTAACGCGATGTTAACACACGTGAGCCTTTGATGAGTGTGGAAGCATCGTCGACGGTACACAACTTTCACTGAAGCAAAAGAAGGCTCAACGATAACAACTCAAAACAAAGTGAATCGTTATTTCCATTAGGGCAAAGTAAAGCAAGCAGAGGATGGCCTACGTAGTCTGGGTATGGGTACATACGTGCGTCCGAGGATGCGCGCGGCAAGTTGCGCGGCGAAGTGCGTGGTAATTCGAACAATTCTGGCGCCTGTCATTGGGGCCCAAATTTGAAATACAGCAGATTAGCAGGGTCGGCTGATACTACTAATCTATTCTACTTCAAATTTGGGCCACAAGGATAGGCGCCAAAGTCGTTCGAGTCACCACGCACTTCGCCGCGCAATTTGCCGCAAGCATCCTCGGACGCACGTAAGTTCCGTCCCCCACGTAGTCTTAGTGGATGTGAGCAAAAGGTGCTTTTGGAAGATGTTTTCTCTTTAACCGTGATTTGTTTAAGTGGGCAATGGTGGCAAATAACGCTTGTAAACAGTACTCATTCACATGAACGTCAGCTTAACAAGTCAAAAAGTTTCATTTCTGAAGATTTTTTGCAGGCTGCAACGCATAAAGGGTCAATACATATTGCTGTACTTGTTGGTTGTCTCAGTGTCATGATTTTTAGCATTTGGTGAGTATGAGTTCAACTGGTTCGCCCACAAGCCCATACTCTATTTGCCATGCATTCGCGACCCTACGCGACGTCGCTCGGTGCCTTATGTAACACCTTCTCAAAAGCCACTTAGGACACCCCAAACTAACCGTTTGTCACAAGCTCGGTTATTCTTCCCAACTAGATACCATATACGTGGAATAAGCACGTAAGGGAAAGAAGAAATTGGGTGACGAGTAAAGATACGATCTTTTCATTTCAGCGGACCGCTTGTACTTCTTACATTACGCGTTCATAGAGAAGAATGTTTTCCTAGTTGCTTCATTGATAGAATCATCAATTGCGTTTACACTCCAATCTACACTAGCTAGGCAGATCAATGAATGGGTTGTTGCAGTCATTCCATGCAATGATGGATTTTTCCTATGGAAAGATCATGTTAAGCAGCCATGGCTTCTGGAAAAAAAAGTAGAAAATAGTCTGGGCACAAGCTCCTACCGAGTCACGGATTAAATTCTCCGCTTCATGCGCGGCTCAAACCGGTTCTTTGGTGATTCCAGGGCATACGGTTATATCCAACATTGAGATGTTCCCCTGCATGTCCGTGTTCTTTATCTGTTCTTTTCCCTTCTTCTATTCCTTCATGTTCTTAGTTTAAATACTCGCAGTTGCAAATAAACACTTCCATTGTACAAACTGATGTACTTCAAGAGAATGCATAAGAATGTGCTAAAAAACTTACAATTTAGGAGCTGGTCGTTGTAAGAAAGCACTGAGCAAATCAATTGGGAACGGAAAGATTATGGTAGAATTCTTCTCTGCTCTGAAACAAAATCGAATTCACTAAGTAATAAGTTGTATTCTTAAAAGCACATCCTACAATCATTCCTAGTAGCATGCTGCGCCTCCAAACAATAAAAAAAGGAAGCTGAGCGTCCTATCGAAAAAAAAAACGTGAAGCCGCGGGAATCTATTGAAGTGAGAGACATAAATCTGCACCAGTTTACGTGGTCATGTGCTTATGTGGACAGCCCTTCTATCTGCGCATTGGCGTTTTGGATCAGAGACGCCATCACGTGAGAGAATGTGGGTGACACAACGGTATGTTGAAGCCACAGTTAACGTTAAGAATGATCGCTCAGATTTCTCCCTGGTATGAACCAGTGACCTCCAAGGATAGCACAGGGGACGCTGCCGGGTCGAAAAACGCTCTGGATCGGGCGTAGCGAGAACCTCAGAACCCACTTACCCGAGGCGGACGAGTTTTCACGGCGTTTTAGGGGTCGTAGAGGTTACAACTCGCACGAGGACGCATACTTTGCAGGCGGACAGCTTACTATTGCCAGCTGCACGCAACGAAACGAAACTTTTGTCGTCACATTCTCGTCCAACGCCTAATTATACTACGTTTGAATCCTTATATTTCTCTAAATAAGCCGATTTAACATTTTCTTCGCCTTTTTCACACTATTCCCTACTATTAATTTCGTTATTCGTCAAAAACTAGACACTCCGAATTATCGTGAATTGTGCCTTTATGACAGATGCCATGAAATGCCTTGCAAGTTAGCCATCACAAGAGAAGGGATAACATGTAGGCGCGATCCGCTTACGGCGTCTCAGAACCGCTATTTGGTACACCTTACACTGATATGCAGTCACATTTTTCACGGGATATTGGCATCTTTCCAATGGAATTCTCTGTAAAAACTGTTGTCGAAGCATTCGCTCTTAAGGCTACCTCAACCCTGCGTACTACTCTTAAGACATCGAGTCAATGCGAGTAGAGCTATGGGCTTATAGGATCAAAGGAGGCTGAATATGCATATAAGAAGGACGATGTGAATTACTGGATCAAAACGGGAGAAGGTAAGACAATGTAATGCACTGCGATGAAAATAGTATATTCCAAGTCCTTCTTCGACAATTAGGTAGGAATAGTAAAAGCGCTGTTATGAGGGGATCAGATGTTGTGATAGAAAAAAGAAAACTAACGAGATGCTATTAAGCGTTTGCAAATAGCGTAGTTGAAGAGCAGATGGTGACTCAGCGATAACTTCTGCTGCTTCCTTCAAGGCACGAGATGCTTTTTGTTCACCCTCGGCGACAATCACCTGAACAAATGTCAACTTTATCAATGAGCATTCAGCAACGTATCAAACTAGTCCAGTGAAAAAGTCTTATGAGTAAATGTAAAGTTAATTAAAAAGATAACCGGTCGAGTCGTAAACCTGAATGAGGGGGTGGGTTGTGCTTCAGAACACTGGAAATCGCGGTGGGAAAACAAGTCAACGAAATCGCAAGCAAGCAGCCGAGGGTATTTTGTAGGAAATTCCTAGCTCAATTCTTATTGGTGGGCTGTCAGGCTGCACCCGAGCAGAATGACTACCTAACCAATGAGGACTACGTGAGGTTGAGAAAGCTCCGCTACCTGGAGTAAGTTGCAGTTACTCAGCAGAAAAGATTAGTACTTCTATTATTCAATGCTTCTGTGCCACACAGGTTTTTTAACGGTGGAATTTTTATTTGCCTGACTTTTCGACAAAATCGTTTATTTCAAAGGCCTGAAAGCGAATCGAAACTTCAGGGTGTTACCTATCACGCTTGACGTAGACCAGTTCTTAAC
>UZAF01017236.1:0-19898 GCA_900617895.1 Haemonchus placei | reverse complement strand
TGGAATTTCTACTTAGTTGTAAGTTCAGCGGTCTGAGTTGCAACTAGTTAAGAACTGGTCTACGTCAAGCGTGATAGGTAACACCCCGAAGTTTCGATACGCTTTCAGGTCTTTGAAAACGACGATTTTGTCGAAACGTCAGACGAATAAAAATTCCACCATTAAAAACCTTTGTGGCACAGAAGCATTGAATAATATTAGTACCGATGCCTAGGTTTCAAGAGAGGCGAACATGGAAGCTGCCTAGATTAGTACTTCTATTCTCACAAGGATGGCGGGTTTTGCGCAAAAAAAACGATCCTTGACGAGACTCGAATCCATACTTAGCTTCCCGCTAAAAGCCTTTTTCATGGAGTGCAAATTTAACCATTGTCGATTGATTGATGTCAACTGACCACTCAAAAGTTTTATGTTTAAGAGTATGAAAAGACCTTTGCTCTGGCTTCCCGAGCCGCTTCGGCTTCAGCTGCCATGGCTCGTTGCAGTTGAACTGGTAGGCGTACGTCTTTTACTTCGACTCGTTCCACTTTCACTCCCCAGGGTTCGGTAGCCTCATCCAGTGTCGTCTAAGAAGTAATATGATTACACATGAACATAGCCACATTTAGAAAAGTCAACCGTAAGTTCGTGTTGGTCGTCCGTCCCTCTGAACTAGAGGGATCGGGCTCATGTGAGGCTACATTGCCGAATCTAGTGTAGTGCACCTGCATTTGATGTGAGATAGCTTCTCGATCGGAAAGCATTTCCGCCAAGGTTTTCGTTCCCAAAATATTTCTGAGTGTGGTCTGCGCGAGCAGTTTCGTTGAGCGCGCCGCATCTTCCACATTTGTCACCTAAAGGGGTGTGGCATTGCAACTGCTCGAAAAATCCATAATCATTGTCGATACCGATATTGTCGCGTTTGATATGCGGAAGTATACAACAGCATCGACAGCAACAGTAACAGAGTCTTTTGACAATATCTGAAAATAAAAGTAAATCAAATTGATCATCAAAGAAATGTATGCGCCGAAACTCGTACCTCTTGAGGTGGGACTTCGAAGGAAAGTACTCGAAGGTCAACTTTTCTATATGTATCAATACAGGGAACAATAAAAAATATGCCTGAAAAAAGTTGCTGTAGAGCTGATTCATTACTACCCTCTTGACTTCCATTATGATACTAACCCATTTATATAATGATAAAACATGAGTTTTTTGGCTCTAACCAATCCCGTCAGAGTGATGCGCCCCGCATTCGGCTTCGATTTAGTATCGTAGAGGCGCAGTGAGTGTATGTGTGTGACGTGCAATGACTGCACTCACAATAGCTTACGTTGGTCAGCCGATGTACAAGTCGGTACCATCATCCTCCTAGAAGAGTCGGGTACCAATTAACCCGAACCTGGAGGGATGGAAAACATGATTGGCTTGGGCGGAAATCGAGCGGGGGTTCGAACCCGTAACCATGCGCGTGTGATATTACGCCACTTTCCACCACATCATCCTCACCCACCCTGTACATGCAGTAGCGCTCAAAAGTCTTCGGTGAAATGCTTTGACGCTCTTTCTTTCATAACTTTTTTGTTAGTAGACCAAATCGCTTCAAATTTGGATATGTTTAACTAGAGCATATTTCATCCTACCCGACGCTATTTGACTGCGAAGCTTCAATATCCACAGATAGAGCAAGGGGTTTGTTACGATAGCAGATTTTGCTAAAAGTAAAGTTGTTGATGTCTGCACTTATTTGCACTATATGTGCGTTTTTCTCATCTATTGTGTTCGGCGTTACCGCTCGTATACTTTAGACATGACAAAAAAGAAAGAGATTCTATTTAGAAGGGCAATCATCTGTATTTTCAGTCGATTTTGAGTTCATGCTCTTTGGAATATCTGGAACATGATCAGATGGCAGGTTAATATTGGTAAATATTCAAAATACACCCACGCTACAAATATAGAAATTTCGCATGATTAGATCCAGTAGGAAAGGAGTTACAAGTGAACTGTATGGCTGAAGAACCATTTCACCGAAGACTTTTGAGCGCTATTGTACATACAGTGTGTTTCAAAAGTATGTGCACACCCAACATTTTGTTTTTTTGGGGATACCATTGCTCTCTGTAACCTGTGATCTTTACCATTGAAATCCTTGTGTGCTATAACCTTTGAACACTTTCTCTGAGAAAACATCGCAGCTGATAACATAATTTTTTATTAAGGGAAAATTTTTTCTTTGTTTCAAAAGTATATGTACACTTAGCAAAAAACAAAAATATAGTCGAGATCAGAAATCCTTAGGGCCCCCTAAATTTCTATAGAGGTTATCGACTACGAGGAATCGTTTGGGAATGGTTTCGTTACGGTAGGTTCTTTAGTTACCTTTTAAATGAAAAATTGTGAGTGTGCACATACTTTTGAAGCGGCAACTGAACCGCTCTTTTTCCTACATTGCTAGATTCATTCAAGACCCTGGCAGCTATCGCTCACAACCTATTCCTGGCCGTCCACGTATTTTGANCTCAGTACTCGCCACAAGCTGACAAGGCTGGAGTTTACTCGCCCAGACCATCAAAGAGCCTCCTCCGAAATTCCTTCTCGAAAAGAAGAGTGGCTTTCGGCGAAGGTCCCCATAGTAATGATGAAATCCATCCGGCCCATCGATATTGTACTTCTTTTCATCAAAAAAGATCACCTAAGAACAAAATGGGTACAACACATTGTTTGTTCTAAAAATACGAAAATCCTGAAAACTCTCGAACACAACCGTACCTTGTCCCATGTTGTTGCCATGTTCCCACGAGGAAACTCCAGCCTTGTCAGCTTGTGGCGAGTATTGAGTCGAGTAGCCTTTTTCGTCTCTCGTGTGATACACTCATCAGAGCGGATAGAGCGCCAAATGGTCATACGCGAGACTGATAAACCCATCTGAGCTTGGATCTGACACACAGACAAAGAAGTATTCGCCACAAGACGTGCTATTCTCCTGTTGTCCTGAGCAGTCAAAATACGTAGACGGCCAGGAATAGGTTGTGAGCGATAGCTGCCAGGGTCTAGAATGAATCCAGCAACGCATGAAACAGAGCGGCCCAGTTGCCGCTTCAAAAGTATGTGCACACTCACAATTTTTCATTTAACTAACTAAAGAACCCTAACTAAAGAGGTAACTAAAGAACCTACCGTAACGAAACCATTCTCAAACGATTCCTCGTAGTCGATAACCTCTATAGAAATTTAGGGGGCCCTAATGATTTCTGATCTCGACTATATTTTTGTTTTTTGCTAAGTGTGCACATACTTTTGAAACAAAGAAAAATTTTCCCTTAATAAAAAATTATGTTATCAGCTGCGATGTTTTCTCAGAGAAAGTGTTCGTAGGTTATCGCACACAAGGAATCAAATGGTGAAGGTCACAGCTTATACAAAGCAATGGTATCCCCAAAAAATCAAAATGTTTGGTGTGCACATACTTTTGAAACACACTGTATAATGGGAGCAATTCGTTAGGCTAATCAGGTATTTAGAACCTACTACCCTGCCTTCATGTTCTTTTGCTGGTCGAAATTTTCCATAACATGTTTTATCGATCAATAAGATTGATTCAGCTACATGCTGTGGGCCACACAACTATTTGCTTCAGTTGTGGATAGGTCCTATCTATCTCAGAAAGGTTGCAGCAGACAGAAATTATATTGGCAAAAATGAAAGTAAATTATTTACAGAGAGGTAGAAAAATTCAAGAAAATTCCCGCAAATAAATCAGAATACATGTAGTAGTTTCAGTAGTCTACTTTCTAGACGTTTCTGAACTGCACAAACAAAATTTCAAAAGGATGTTGATTAACACCAGCAGCTCCGCTCTAATTAAATCACCCTGCTTCCACTAGTTAGTTTACAAAGTGAGTATGTGTAGGGTTCCACAGCGAATATCCAGCTTTAGTGTAATGGAACTAGATGAATGAATGTACATAAGCTTAAAAGAATTATCTAAATTGTAAATCGAGCTCTTACCTGGGCCCTTGGCACCGCCCGGCATTAAACGTCCCAAACGGAATATGACTGCTCGCTCATATTCTTGTACAACCTGCAACAAGAAGCAGCACATTAGTCACAATTAATGCTATTATGTACCTCCTCTCTTTTCCCCAACTTCCTCGCAAAGTTCAAAAATGTTAAAAAGATTTTATTGTTATTAGCGGCGAAAGGTTTTTTTAATGAGTTGCATGGGTTTGGAATAATCAGACCTAGTCAGTGACTGTTTGCTTCTTTTGATGCTCAAAAGTGCCTCGATGAGATGTTTGTATGTTTACTTTTGAGGGAAATTGCTTTATTTCTGACTAACAGGAAGTAGTTGGTGTAATCGATAGGCAAAGGCATTGTGTGTACCACTGTAATGCCTCATGTGACAATTCATCAGAGACTGGCAACTACTAGAGGTCTGAAATTGGCAGCAAACAATTTCGGATGGTAGTGCGTCTTGAGTGGAATACGCCTGGAAACGTCCCATGACAGGTAATGGACTACGTGGAACATCTGAAAGCTTTTTTTTCACTACATATTTGAACAATGTGGCAGCTAAAATGCCGAATAAATAGCCTAGGATAAGCCATGCAGTGGTTAACGCTTAGAGCTGTAGAATCTCTCAGTGGCATATTAAACTTATATCAAGGTGCCCATGAGTATCAGATTGGGACATGGGTATTGCTGTACATGAGACATTTTTTTCCAAAATTTTATATTTAGCATTGGACAGGAGTTAATTTACGATATGTTACCTTTATGCCTTTGTTACCTACAACGCTTGCTTAACGCTCAAGCAGCAGCTCAAGACCCTTCTCCCAGGATTTCAAGGGTTGCGAGTTGGAAAACACTCAAATACAGAATTCCCTTGAAAAATCATCGATGCTTCTCCTCTTCAACTTTCAGCGCACCAACAAGTGATGTAAGGTGGTCTTGGGCCAGGAAAATACCTCGGTTGGGACAGAACATAAGCACTTCCCACTGAAATATTCCTCTCGTAATTTAGATTATGTTGACCCAGAAACTCAGTCAGTTTCCGTGGTTGGTGAGCATAGACAGCAAATGTCACCGTGGGACCACTTGGTAAGAGCCCGAAGTGAAGCATGTTTGTGCAGGCTCACCAACAGTAGGGCAGCACTGCTTCGAAGGCTGGAATCTCTCCTGCAGGTAGCCCTATCTCCTCCTTACACAACCAAAATGGGGAACGGCTTTCACTTCCAGTAATCATCCCTTTTGAAAGCGTTCTCAAGCCAGGAGAACATATCGAAGGCTGAATGTTACTTAGACAGTTGATCCTGCCTACTGTAACGAGGTGAAGAGCCACCCAAACTGCGTGGACAATTCGGGAGCCGCGACTGCCGTATGAGATACCCCATGTGGTACAGCTATTTCTCACATGGTAGCTTTCGGACTGAACTATTTTTGCTGTACACAAGCCTGGGCTCCTTAGTGACATAAGATATGTCGCGTGTCATTTGGGTGCTTTCCACAATTCGTCCATGTACAGTCTTCACAATAAAAGAAAAGAAATCTTTTCGAAACACGTCTTTAGTTCTTTTGATTCTGCCATCTCATAATTCACCCTTATTGCAGCGGTTGCCATAAGTCGCGCGCAATCCAGTGCCCCCGCTCTTGCAGAAGTTCATTAGTACTTACTATGGTTACGTTTTATTACGTTCAAGTAGTACTAGTAATAAATCTGGAAATAGTGCTCACCTTGATGCACATACATGCTGATATAGGTAATGTCACAAAAATTAGTAGGTACGAAAGTATTGTGAGGATCCAACCGCACACTCCGAACTCATTCTGGATGTTTGCTGAAATTCAACAGAATTCGTTATAAATGGCGTCAAATTTTTATTGACGAAAAAAATTGAGCTGACTTCAGCTATTCCTACATTTTTGTTCTCTTATAAGTTTCAAAGTCTAGACAGTTCTGAGATGTAATCCCATTTGGGCTCGAATTTCCTATGAAAATTAGGTTTTGTAATTCTAGGTACATTCGCTTTCGGTGTCGTAATGGGCTCAATAACTCAATAACGCTATGCGTATATTACAAGTTATAACTAAGTATGACATTCGCCCATGATTTATTTCGAACGCAGTCACACGAAAAAGCGAGTCAATCAACTGGTAATTATATTGCAATCGGCATATCCATATCATTCGCTACGTATTACTGCTGACAACTTGCTGGGAAGTAGAATTTCAGAAAACCGAAATGAAGTGTTTCCCTCACCAAACGTAGTAGTTTTCCGCATCAAAATGAGGGATAGGGGAAGTTTATAGCCGTAACGCTATTTTTAAAAGGCTCTGAAGCCTCAACCAAGAGAATTGTTTGGGCTAAAGTTCGAGCGCTTCCGGTTGAAATTCATAAACAGTCCAAAAAGAAATGGCCGGAAAGAAAACTCTTGAAATATAAGTATGTCGGGTAAAATCTGAATAGGCAGAGTAGGGTGTAGCCCGTCTTTAATCCGACGTGCTATAAATCAAGGGCGCCATATGCTCCTAGTATCCTAGCGCTGTTCAGTACATTTTAAGTACAGAGTAGGAAGAATGAGCTTTTCAAGTGCTATTGTAATACCTATGGCCAATAGTCAAGTTTTTCAGTGACTTTTCGGCAGTGTATCGAACCTACACAGAGATTTATAAGCTTGATACGAGCTCATAATCGTAGCTAGTCGAATAAAAAACTTGAAAAGGGGACTCCTCCTAAAATGGACTAATTCGTATTGATGACTGGAATGCTTTCTTTCGTTTGGGCTATGAAGTGGGTCGGGCAGAACCACAGGGGTGTGGTGCGATTCACGCGTCAATATGATGAGGTCATCGGACAAAACACGCTAAAACATCATTCATGCCTACCATCATAACGGAAGAAATAAGAACTTATAAGTAGAGTAAGTAAAGAAATGACCAACTATGCACGTTTACAGAAGGATTGCATTTTCTAGGGTCAAAAAATTTGAAGTTATTCTTGCTTTGAACGTATGGCAAGTAAATTGTGGGCCTTTGTAGTGAATTTTCAATCTCGAAGGGGCTTCATTGCCATAGTAAAGAGATTTGCTCTAATTCATGGTAAAGCCGTGGACTGCTACAAATTTATTTGGTCCATCACAACAGAAAGGTACTGAAACGATGCTGCGTGCGCGAAGAGCTCTAATGGGGTCCGTTGGCGTAATGTTGGGTACAAACATAAGCAAGCTCCTGATGATTGAATACCGAACAAACGGATTTGCCCCCTATCTGAGCATTCTGAAGGCTTGAACTTCAAAATAAACCAGCACGAGAGGAATTTGCGAATTCGAGGAGGGTACCAATTTTGGTGCGGAGTTATAGTGTATAATAAAAAGGGTCCTACCTGCTATGGACGTCATGGGAAATGGAAGTGAACAATCAAGACTTTTTACAGAAAGGAAAGGAAGGGTTCGTCGCCTATGAGTATTCTCAAGAAACAAAAGTGAACAACACAATCCGTCGAGTAAGAGGAGTCCATGCTTATACATGGTGATACCTTGGGGTTCTTCGCTTTCCTTTATTTTCTCGGATCCTCGTTCATCTTCAGTCTTGCTTTTCTTCTGATCATCAAGCCGATGATTTGACATAGCGGGACCTTTGGTCTGAGTTGAATGAATAAGCTATGATTGAAGAAGGAGACAATCTGGTAAATTACAAGTACCTCTTCCAAGTGTGCTAGTGTATTCATTGCCACCTTTTCAATTTCATCACTGGATGAACTGAGGAGGTCCTCGTCCTTACTGCTACTACTGGGAATCATAGCACCTTCTTGACCAGATACATGAGAACAAAGAGACGTTCTGGATGGAATATCAACGAGTCGTGTTTCAACTTTCGTCGAGCCAGACGACAGCGAGGCAATGGAGTTTCTGGCCGACATTGGGTCATAGAAATTGGTTCGAAGGCTCGCTGTGTTAGTTATTGAAGAAGAGGTATAGAATGTCGTCGAGTTCGAGAATAGCCACCACTAATACGGCCCTTGGGTCGAAGACGACGAGGAAAAGTCATCTAATCAGCTATGAATGGATGCAGGACGGATAGATGAAGGAGGAGTTGGAGGCAGTGCGTGTTGCTGTGTGGCCGTGGGGGTGGCGTGGCCTGATGCTGATGGTGGATTGTCCCCGCAGTCATTGCAATCCTTTGTTCAAGTCAAAAATACATGAATTCACAATTAGAATGACAACACGACAGGGGATAATCGGCCGCGCTAAAACTTGGCCTTCACCGAAGGCAAAGAGAAGCGCACTGACCGCAGTCACTGAAAAAAAGGTGAGGGAGGAAAAATCGTTCGACCCGTCACTCGAGTTGAATGTTGTCCGAAGCCAACATGAGTCCCACTCCACTACGGTTGCTGAGTTCCCGTCGAGTTCTACTCAGAATATAAGCATCCCGTCAAATTAAAAAAAAAGACCGTCCAAGCGTGAACAGAGGAAATCTCAAACAGCCGAGAACCCGTCGAACATAAGAGCCTATTGACTTCCGCACCTCATGGAGAGGTTCTTATCGACTCTATTGGAAATGCACCTGCCATCATAGCTAGAAGATTTCCGAATGTCCAACTCAAACAAAACGCTTTCCAACATTTCTCGCTTTCTCCGCCTCTCTTCACTGTCTTCGGTTTCAGTGTGGTGTTTAATGTAGCAAATGAATATTCATAGCTAATATGAATGTGCTCGGAAGTGGACGACATGTTGGAGGAGCTATACGAATGCTGTCGAAGAAAAACAACATTTCTAAACGGTAATGAACTTGAATCTTCGTAAGCCAAGAATGACGATGATGAACAAGAATGTTTTGTCGAATACAATGTACTTACTTGTTTTGCCATTGCAGTGACGGGAAAAGTTGTTTTGCTATGTAGAATTCGAGAGAAAAAACTAGAATCTACACAAATATTTCCTAAGAGTATTCCATTAGCATTGAAGGTAGCGAACTACAAGCCTAGGTGCCAGGGTAGAAATGAAGACTTTCTGAGTAGTAGAACACTTTCGTGTCCAATGCTTCAGGTCATTCAGGCTCTTGATAAGTAAGAAATTAACTTTTCAGTTGGACCCAGACTATTCAAAGGAAGTAAAAAGAGATAAGCATTCTTATTTTGACATGATCAAGGCTGTCGCCTTTCCTTCTTCTGCATAGATTCAAGTCTGAAACTAACTGGTCAGATTCTAGGGTTATTGAAGATGAAACGCACTTTACTGCCAAGTAGTGAGAGCTGAGTTGACGTGTTCACTGGAGATCCAAGCCCATGATTGATCTCTGTCACCTGTTCTTTTACTAAAACTATTACTCAGCTCAACTCTATTTCCTCCTCTTTTACTAAAACTAAAACTTAAATTACTCGAATTGTAATGAGTCTATTACCATCTATCGTTCATGTGTACTTGTATCAGAGTCAAGGCGATCGACATTTACTCAAGGTGACTAAGTGATTTAACTATTAGCTTGGTGCATAATTACTGCGTATTTTTTCACGGCTTCGTCGTGGAACCGACCGAATGCCTATCAAATTGGAAGCAATGCTTGGTTTAGATGATGGCTACGTTCTTAAGTAAATGTTTGAATAGGTTTTTGTTCAGTATTTTTATCTCTTTTCAAATAAAACTTGTTGAAAAAAGAAGCCGTAATAATTATGCATCAACCTAAAGGTTACGAGAGCAATACGATATTTTTAGCGATATAATAGGATGAATGGAAGACTAAAGAACACAACTCGGACATAACACACATAACTCGGAGACTAAGTCAAAGCAACACAGTCAGTAGTTGGACCATGGCGAGATCATGGGAAGATTGGAGAATTTCAAAATCTGACTTACCACTATTACAAAGTTTCCCCATGTATTGAACTAAACCTCTAACTAACTCAAACAAGTCGAGCTCAGTATAGAAAACACTAGAAACCAGCGTTTCTGCACTATCCCTTCCACATTGTTGAACACACACGCTGGCTTAACCTAATAAAGGATATTAGGCAGACAGGAAGTATTTCCTCTCAATCCCTTCAATTCCGGCTAGGACCGGAATTGATTTCATTTTCACTATTGAGTTGTAGCAGGTGTAGCAGTTGTTCAGGCTACTATTCAAGCCCTCACTTTTTAATAGAAATCGGATCGAAGTCGCATAAGTCGTCTATTTCGCGACATTAGCATGAAATCACGTACTTTACTCGCGAACATTTTAGTAAAGAGGACAGTTCTGATCAAATTATATTACAAATGAAAGGAATTTCTCAGAAAGGCGGCCATCGCAAAGAATATTGGAAATAAGGAGCTGGCCAAATTCTCATTGTGCAAACTAGTATAATGCAAGTACAAGCCGGAGCAAACTCGATAATACTTACGTCTTTTTGGTGTTTTGCCTTTCTTTGGGAAATATCGAAAATTTTCAGTCCTTATGAGGGGCGTTTCAACCACCATTCGCGGCACATTTATCTAGAAGCACTTTAAGATTCGACGACGGCGTACACAAACGATACGATGTGACACAGAAATCCGACTACTCGTCCAGAACTTAGTCATGAGCATGTCGGGCCGACACGTGGTTAAAGTTTTTGTTTTTGGGGAATTTGAAGCCATGAAGTCAATCATGTAGCTATACAAAGATTGAAGTAATTAAAACTTCTTTAGACTTGATGTGCTTGATATAGTGCTAACTTGTTATCTCTCAAATAGTTACATTCCTATTTGAAAAAAATAAGCCTCAAGTATGAGAAGTTATGAGACCAGGAGAGTAATAGTAAATGTCATTGGTGAGGTAAAACAGAGATTATTAAAAGTCAGTTTGAATAGATCATTAGTACCTTCCCCAAATGACGTTCAGGAGTGAGTTTACCCGAAGATTTTGTCATTATGACTCCCCAAAAAAACGTCCCTTGTAGTGCATTTTTTTATCCAAAATCAGCGGTGACATGGTAGGTGGAATCCGTTACTGAAACTTGGGTATCTTTGACCTAATCTTCCCTGTTACGATCCTATCAATCCCCTTGTGGATACAACTCGCCCTCTCAATTAGATTCTGAAGATGAGCACTTGTCGCGGATTTAGCGACTGCTTTTTGATCCTTCTTGCTCCCTCTTGGAATGGTCAAATATAAATATATATAGAATGATATCGTAAAATTCTTATAAAAATTTATTTCACTAATTCACTGGCCACTATTACTGAGGTCGTCTTGTGCGGTCGCGTTCCTGCCAGCTGTCGTGAGTGTTTTCTATTAATCGCATTATTAAAAGCATTTCATCTTTGTTTTTTCAGGATTTATTTTGCGTTGTGTACTTCTGATTTTTACTTCGTTTTCACAGCTTTTGTTCGAGTTTTTCGGGTTATTTTCTCCTCTATATTGTTTGGGTCGCTGGGTTGCCGGTTAGCTTCCTGCTACTTGTAATTATTGACTCATTAGACTCAGTACTTGGTGGATAGATCAAAGATCAAATAAGACGCCGTCAAAACAGCTGCGTTCTAAGGAGGCTTCGTTGAGCTGTTTTCAGCCACTATCTGGCTCGAGTAGCAGAATTAGCACCGAGACAACTAGTCCAGAAGCAGACAACCTCCATAACATATCGGCCATGGAACTTATTAAAAGCATTATGGGAGTTAATCGGGATCCAGCTATTGAAAATATGCTTATCGCTCTCTCGGAGAAGAATCCTATGGAATTCTCCGATCTCCTCGAGAGCGATAAACGGAGCCAGCATAGTCATCTCGGTGAGACGGTCTTTGTCCATCTGCGGGTCAGAGGAATCTCGAGGATAAAGTTGCTCGAGTTCTCGATGCAGTAGATGTGAAGTGCCGCCCTGTTGAAACATACGCATGGGTATTGCCAAATCCTGAGCACCCGCCCCTGGTGAAAGTGGTGGCTGCCAATGGTTTCCATACGTCTGAGCATGACTAAGGAGTAGAGAAAACAGAAATATGAGCTGTGTCTAGAAGCTCGTGAACGTAATAAGGGCAGAGGTGTTCGCGAATGGGTTGTCTACCATGGACAGCTCAAGCACACAGCTGAATTGCCGCATAAACGTTCGGGAAACCACTAGTGTTGCTCGGCAATTCTGTCCTAACTTGCCACTTGCTGAACGGCCATAGTCTTTGTAATAAGTTGGATCATTCACCTCTTTGAAATCTATTCCAGCTACTTTATTTTGATAATATAGAATACAATTGTACGTGAATGTATATTTCTAAGATGTTAGTGCAACTGATGGGCAATAAGTTTTGCCTACAAAGAAAAAGTAACAGAGAGATTTAACAAACCCTTTGTTTTAAATAAACATAACTGACCAGTAAGAGGAGGAAGTGGTGTAGTGGCACGTGCCGCACCATCACACATGCATGGTCACGCGTTCGAATCCTGGATCGTTATCCTCGTTAGCCATCAAGGTCTTCCACCACTCCGAGGTTGATTAATTGGTACCAGCCCCGTCTGGGAGGCTAACTGCATTGGTTTGAACATTGGTCGGCTATCGCAAGTCATTGTATGAACCATACATGCATTCAATTAGAAACTACGATTGTGTTTTGCAGTCAACTGCCGGGGCGCACCCTTCAGACGGGAGGAGCTCCTTCCTGCTCCGGAACTGCTCCATTGATTGGAGGAGAAGGAAGTCAAATGGCCGAATAAGTACGTCGGATGTTGAGAGGGCTTGGATCCTTCATAGACCTTCAATATGTACGTAGCAAGGTTGCCTTGACCTCTTTTAACTCTTCCATAATCTACCGAGTAAAGTGCAAAATAAAAATTGTACATGCAAAAAAGCATTCTTGATTTCAATGCTCTTTCTCTCCAGACAGAAAAAGAAAAACAAAGGTATCTTCAAAAGGAAGTTTGAAAGCGTCATGAAAAGAAAACCTACAAAAAAAAACCCGTGCAGTTAGAGTTTGAAAAATTGCGAACTTTACGCAACTTTAGAATGTCACATCAAGGTCGCCTTGGCATCTGACCATCAAAATTCAAATGCCATTCATTTTTTTCAAACATATTACCAACTTTCCTTGTTGAAAACATGCCAATGGCTTCAAGCAGACTTATGCTCGGTACGTAGCGACTAGAAGTTTCACAAGCTTTATATACCTTGTGATGAACAAGTATTTTGATCGTAAGGGCGGAGACAGTGTAGTGGCAAGTGGCGAACTATTAGGTTGGCAAATAAGTCCTGCGACAAAATGGAGACCTTTTTTGAATCATTTCTAAATTTTTTCATATTAATCAATTTTCAGAAAAATATTTACCGAAGAAGTCAACAGCCTTCTTTTATCCTTTGAGTTCCTTTTAGCCAATCACTGATGCCATCTCTTCAGGAGTGAGGGAGCTGTGACTCGAAGAATTAATTGATTGCCGTTTTTGGAACACAATAAGTTATGAATTTCTTTTCCACAGCGGGTTGCTCAAAAAGGCAGAGCACATGGTAGTTAAAGGGGGGAACACTCCGGGAGTACGACTGATGAGTAACCTGGAACCAAGCGGGGTTGGTGAACTTTTGACGTAGGTCTAGAGCGAATTTTCGACGTGCGTTGTCCCTCTGTAGGGTCCTGATTTACGGTTTGATCGTTCTTTTCTAAGCCCGTCGGCCAAATAAGGGGGATCATAGAGGCAAGCGATAGCTGTGTCCATTTAGTCTGCGTTTAGCAACTCACAGTGGATGGATTCCTTCAACCTCCATTAAACTAAGGGACGATGCTTGCGTTACTCCGAATGCTAGTAACTCCTACAGCGAAGCGATCCAACAGATTGTTGACCGTCGATTGGTGAGCAGTGCTAGCATCGAATAGATTGNCCCTGAAACAGTTGGTTCCGCTCTCGAAGCGAAAAGTCCATTTTTGGTAGGAATTTTCAGCTTTGCCATTCCTTCTCGAACTGGATTTTCACTTCGAGTTTCATTATTTTTGAAAGCAGAGCACGTCTGAGGTACTCGCTTGCCCAACTTTCGGCGCCATTTCACTAGTTCACTGGCCTGTCTCAACTTCTGCATGTACCGTAAAACTAACAAAATCCAAAAGAAAAACGACAGTACTGCATTATGATACGGAAAACAGCACTTTGCTGGCTACCTTGTGGTGATGCATCTGGGAAAGAACTGCATGGACATATTTGACCTCCTGGAGGCACGAGAGGAATATAGTGGGTGGAAGTGTTGTGGTTCTAACCAGAGGCACCGTTTCTCGTCCCTTCCCTGAGAGGAGGGAGATCAATTAGATTGAATATTTCGCGTCTTCCTCTCTCCATTCGTATAAACAAAAAACTCAGTGCTACCAAGACCTTCGCTTTTTACGAAGAACGGCGCCCAAGCTCGTGGAAAAGCCACACCCCCTGCCTTTCTTCTACGAACGCGAAAAGTACTGAACTCCAGCCAATTTAGGGGTGAAAGGAAGAGCAGCGGCTTCTGTCAGAACTGATGTCCTTAAGAGGCTTGTGAAATAAACGCTGAACGGCAGCCCAACGTTGAATCCGTTCACGTGACTACGTAAACACCGGCACTTCTCCACTCTCCTGAAGTATTCCCTAATTGGCACTTTATCGAAAGCCCAAAAGTCGCTAGTGAAAATTTACGTATCCGGCGCTTTGTTACTAACCCCTCCAATGCGCCATGCAATCAACGTTCATGAAGAATTGCGGGTCCTTATCATCTTGGACTAACAAAGTGAAGCGAGAGCGTCCCTACGCTAAAGACGGTTTCACGCGTGCTGATGTCATTAGCATAGATTTGCAAGTTAAGTGAGTCTGTGTTGAGTCACAACGAAAACACCCCCAAATCTAACTATAGCAACTCGAAGTCCATAATTCGTCTCGCGGATCCCGCTCATTATAGAAATTTCACACGTCAGCTAATGGGGGTAAACGTCGCGAATTGTTTCACGTTGATTGTAATTAACCAAACTGTGCCAAATGTCACCGTCCATATAAGAGAATAACATTTAGAAACTTGTTATTAAGGCAAAGTTCTAACCGAGCGATTTGATGGTTACAGGTCGCATTCATATCTGCTCACGGTAGATGGTACGAATCGGGTGTTGTCCATTTCTTGACCGTAATGCTGTGAAAGCTCACACGCGTGCCGTCATTCACTTATGTGTTGATTGTTCGGGTAATGTCTTACAAGTTTATAACCCTTGCTACCGTGTTCACACTGTTGATACAAATTTTCAACGCTTCAAATTTTTTGTCGCAGGACTTATTTGCCAACCTAATACATATATCACACGCACGGTAGCGGGCTCGAATCCCCGATCGATATCTGCCTAGGCCAACCAAGCCTTCCATCCCTCCGGGGTCGGTGAATTGGTACCAGACTCGTCTGGGAGGATAAAAGCACTGACTTGTACATCGGCTGGCCTACGCAAGCCATTGTATAGGGCACATACGCATTCAATATGTACGCCACTACGACTGTGAGTGGAAGTCGAATGCTTAGACGGGATTGTCTGACGCCAAAAGACTTTATCCTTACCCTTATTCCGATCGGACCACCCATCCTACTTTATCATTGTCGCAAACGTTAATGCAAGGGATGGCATGTACTACATATATCAACAACACGTTACCATTTCGAAGGAATTCGAGTGCATGGCTCAGTTCTCGCGCCATCCATCTCATTCGCAAAAAATTCTTTATTTATATTTCATTATAATCACTAGCAATATACATACGTTATGATATTAGCTAGACTATTATTAGTTTCCGATAAAAAACTAATCGTAGAAGGGAGTTTGATGAAAAAGAAACCTAATTGCAGTTCAGTCAATCTCTTCTAACTTGTCCCTGAGGATGTCGAGCTGCGCGAGTGCCTAATTACTGCTTTAGTCATCTCCTCTATTTTTACAGAAGATCGTCGAGCCCTAAATTTTTTGCACCCTCGAAATATTCCACCATCAAAAACAGAAGCCAGAATCTACGACATCTTGTGCTGATTACTGAAGCACACTCCTTCATAATTTTGGGGCCATTTAGTTATAGACGAATAATGGAGGTGATAGTTTAGAGTAAAGCAAAAGTGGCGCGGATGGTGAAAATCTACGGTCTCTAGAAAACTCGTCCGTCTTTGGGTGTGTACGTCGCCCTGGCCGGTTTCGGGGCTCTTACTACGTCCTACGTAAGCCGCGTTTTTGGCCCAACAGCAGCCGTTGTGGTATCCTCGGGTATAACAGATTCATCTCAGGGAGAAATCTCAGAAAACATTATTATCGTAAACTGTGACTATAAAGAATATCCCTTAAGCTTGAAGAATATGAGCTTGATCTGGAGCGTGTGAGTGAATCTAATACCTAGTGCATCAGTCCCAGAGATTTTACTACTCCACTGGTCTGTAATATTTGCGAAAGCGTTGCAAAACATGTATCTTGACTTTGCCCAAACTTTCCGTGCTAGAATGGCGGCCGAGATCAAAGTGGTAGGCATTGAAGGGAAAATTTATCAGCTTCACGGGGGACCTTCTTATTAAGAGCGTTCGGCCATAACTGCGAAAACTCAACTAGTGAGCTGGCGCACTCAGCAACCAAACAGTAGGTTAAAAAGAGAATAAGACAAAACTATTCTTAAGCCATCAAAACATCGCTTCAGGTGAACACAATATCGAGAAAAAAAATCTCAGTGTAATTTCCATAACCCACATATGTTTTAAGGCAATCTGGTGCTAGAATCGCATAAAATGTATTTCACAAAAGCGTAGTAAAACAGGAACATGGGATTTGTACTAAGTTCCTAGAATCATCCATCCTCTCACCTAGTTTGCGTCATCGATACTCCCTGTTGTATATTTTATGAAGAGGACAGCGCTGACTGCAACAAGGGCCATCAGATCGCAGCTATTTGTGCTTGAAATGTATTATTTTGTCACAGTGTCAGGCCAAATTTCAATCTTGGTTCATGTACAATCAGATAGGCCAATCAAAATGGCGATTAAATGGCGAAAAAAGCCCGAAAGTCGGCGGATGTTGGTGAGAAGTATAAGGCTTCAAAAAAGTAGTTAGCAAGGACGCTGTACAAAACATGTGTATGTAACCGTCTGAGTGTCTCCCACATAAGCGTACTATTCGTCGGCGTTCTAACGCTTCACTGTGAGCGGTCAGCCTTTATAAGGCCTCATTACACGCCCACTTTTGAGTGTGTACATCGACCAAACTAGTTTGTAACCCTTAATACGCCCCGTCCGAGCCGTTTTTCAACCCGTTAATGTCCCGCGTATTGACCTTGGAGGCCCCCGGGTCTACCCTAAGAGCAATTTTCATGAATCATTTTTATCGTCAACGCTGCTGTCGGAAAATTTTCAAGGAATACAGGGAAATAAATCGGTCGTGAGCTCTACCTACTGTTATTTCCGATCCAGTTTGTTGATTTCGAAAAAAGAATTGTTAGGAATCACTTTGATTTTGTGTGAAGCTCGAGATACATAAGAAAGTATCATGATGTATCATGCAAGAACATAAATAAGTCGAATCGTTGTTCTCGGAATGACGTGTGAACAGCGTACATCTCAGAATCGCATGGGTCGAATCCCTCAAACTGCATTGAAAACAGGTTTTTTGTGTGATTTTTCTGGTTAGGGGGAAGGACGGAGGGGAGTATAGTATTAAGTGGCGCACTGTAACAGACGCATGGTTCGCATTCGAACCTCGGTTCGAGATCTGCAGAAGCCGATAAAGCCTCCTAACCCTATGAGACGGGTGACTGGTACCAAGCCTTATACTAAACTTTATGTTGGAGTGAGGGAGGTGTAGATAGAATCCCGCATTACAACTTGCTTCGACTTCTAATTTGTATGAGCTCCACCACTGATAGATTGCATTTGGGAGAGAACTGAGGTTTTGAACGAAATCTGACACTGAACGCTGAAAGGCACCGTCCTGATAATATTGAGGTACCTTTTTCCAAATGCAAAACGGAAATATGCTCTAGGCTCAGTGGATCGGTCGCGAAAAAAAGCAAGAAAATTGGCTCCTTCGTGAAAAACAAGCTTTTCCAAATGTAGCTTTTCCAAATCTAGAACTTCGTTGAAACTCGTCCACCTTTGAGTGCGGCATACAGGCTATATGTACAATCTTCTAGACTCCATAACCCTCTATCTAGACCCTTTGCCGATGTGGCAGCACCACATATGGTATACGACGGGGCCATAGATTCATGCTAAGGGATATCCCAAAAAAAATTTTATCGTGAACTGTACTTTCACTTTGTTTGAACTATAGGCTCAAACGTTAACCGCGGTAATGACGATCTTTTTGTCAAGCTCACTTTCAGACCACCAAACTTAAAAGAAAAATCCAAAAGTCACGGCTTGCTCTCCATGTGAATTTCACTCACGATGGGACAGTGTTTTTCGTATTATTTTTCAAGACCGCACTTTGAGCATTTCCCACTGAGACAGCTGAAAATAGGAGCAGCCTTGTTTTCAAAAAGGAACTGGGTTGTAACTCGACTTGGAATCGTAATTTGTAAGGTTAATGTTGAAAAAAAGTCATCCATCTCTACCGAATTAATCAAATATACAGCAAATCTCTGAACGCTGAGCGATTTTCGATATATCTTATACTCGTATAATGACTTTTATAGATGTTATAAAGTAAAATACTGTTGAGAGTAATTTGGGACACTCGTCGAGAGTTCGCTCCGTTATCCAAAACAGAAGATTATCAAAACATATCGAATATCCCGAATATTGCCAACGTAGAGGTGTCATGGAACATTCCTGAGCTCCTTTTATAGTCCATCCTATTAGTTAAACAATAAATAAATCGATTTTCCTGAACAGAACAAAGTCCTGAATGTCAAGGAGATTATTGGGACAGACAAATATGTAAGAGGCAGCAAGTGAAAGAGATTTGTGCCGTCGACGACGGCAATTTACAATCACTCATCTGGAACGATTCAAAAAGCAAGTACCTAAGGCATCTCAACGGCCACTTTAGCTGACCGAATGAGCAAGTGCCCCCTTTAATCATTGTTGTCCTATAGAGCTCATCTCTTCAACCCTTAAGACTTCTTCAGGCTAACTGGATAGTGAAAAACTTAGAGCGTTCAAGATTTCCTCTTCGCAGAGGCTGGATCAAGCCAAAAACTACCTGGGCTCACCCAACTATGTGTCCCCTTCCCCCACCTACGCCTCAGGAAGTTCTGGTACCCCAGTGAACCACTCAACGGTATTGATTGACAAGATATCAACTTGTTTACTTTGATTATCGCTGCCATAAGGTGCGGTCGACAACTCGGAAAAATTACGTTTTCACTGCCAATCTGGGATTGGAATGAATCCACAGGGTTCGCAGAGTCGGACGAAATAACTATTATAGTTACAACGAGCGAGTCACATTCATCTCTCACACTCGTTCTGGGACATTGGTTGAATCCATTATAATTTGAGTGATTTTGCTTTTCTAAATTCACAACGGTACTCTATACGATAGATTTCTGAAGGCGCACGACGATTAAATATGGTATACTTACTTGTAGCTCGGGCGGAGGTGGTGTAGTGGCAAGTGGCGCACTATATCACACGCACGGTCAGGGGTTCGAATCCCGGATCGGTGCCTGCCTAGGCGAACCAAGCCTTCCATCCCCCCGGAGTTGGTGAATTGGTATCAGACTCGTCTGGGAGGATAAAAGCACTAACTTATACATCGGCTGGCCACCGCAAATCATTGAATAGGCTACACACGCATTCAATCCGCTACCACGATTCTGAATGGAAGTCGAATGCGTGGGCACATCCCTCAGACGGGATTGAATAACGCCAAAAGGCTTTATCCTTTATATTCGTAGATCTTGTCCAGCTTGACACATGAGCGGAACGATTCCGAGTGAGCATATTTAGAAGAGCAATATTGAAATTACGCCTAAGAAAGCATCAAAAATTACTTGACATATTACTTTTTTATTTCCCTCGGGTCAAA
>UZAF01017235.1:37571-51468 GCA_900617895.1 Haemonchus placei | reverse complement strand
GCCGGGCGAACCCATAAGAAGGAGGGAAGCCCGGCGTTAGCCGGGCGTACCGACTGGTGCACCACATAATGCACAGGATCTCCTAACATTACGAATTCGACTGAGTCGGTTGAACGCTAAAGAAATGGGAGTTCAATCTGGGTGACATAGGACAATTCAGCGTTTATGTTAGTCTTATCGAGCTGGAGATTTATCAAAGCATCACTTGACCGTCTTATTTTCGACTAACACTCGAAACATCCATGGAACGATGACCTCGTTCAGCAGATTTTCTAGGAATGTTGGTTGTTTGTTCAGTCATAATCATCGTCACCTTTGCCTTTCGGTGATCTGGAGGTTATTCAGCGAGTATCTACATGTGCATTGAATAAATAAGTAAAGGAGTAAGTTTTTGGTGAGCGTCCACTCATCTCTTACATCGCCTCCAAATCGAAAATGGGCATGTCGGGTGATGGTACTCATTGAAACATTGATGGTACTCAGACGGCTGTTGGTTCCTCCCTTGCTGGTTAACAAAGCCAAAGCTCTGTGGAATTGCTACCTGTTCTCATGGTGTTTGTCCCATTCTTTTCCCGCTCCCACTCATAACCTTGAGAGGGGAACTTCAAAATGACCACTGATCCTAGCAGATCGCTATGCATTTTGACAGCTGCACCTTTGTTCCCGATTCCATTTCTCGCTTTAACGCAATTCTACAAATATCTAATTATAAACATCACTCTGTCACTTTGTCCTCAGACTTTGTCTAGCTGCTGAGCAGTGTGAGAGGTTTTTTGATTCCTTGGTCGAAGTGGTCCGTACTGATTCATCACTCATAATCGCGGTTCTCGAACGACTGCCCTATTTAAGCATTCGGCTCAGAGAAACATTCCAAACGGTTTATTGACTTCGTAAACAGATTGAAATTGTAACACATAAAGAGTTTTTGATCATAATATCGCGAAGGCATCATGTTTGGAAGGAGATTCAGTTCCTTCACTCGATAACCAGAGGTTTGATGACTACGAGTGAACCCATAAGATGGAGGATCACGACAGTTGTGGTGGATATCGCTAATATACCTATTAGAACCGCCACAATTTTGAAGTATGTAGAAGGCGCCTGAAAAAATTGTTCGGTCGGCTTATTTGTTTTGGAAAGCGGCCGCAGGGTAAGAGCGGCGTGCTGATTGTGAATAGAATACAAGATTTCCACCTATGGGCAGATAATTGATTATTCTGGTTATTCTGGTTATTCGGGGGTAAAAANGATACTTGGAGGGACAAGTAGACGGAATATCTATCTAGTATCTACGGTATAGCAGCATCTCCTTAATGGGACATTACTAATCACCAGTACCCTTGCCTGTCTAACGGATCCGCATATTGTATTCTCGACCAACTCCACTTCGTCCTTTTTCAGAAAACGGATCAGAACATTGATTCGGTAGACTCTACTTCTTTGCTGCACAATGGTGTATGTTTCATTTACGAACAATCGTTCCCATGCTCTACCCTCGGTAGCTTACTGTTGTTTACCCTCAGTAGCATAGGTCTCAGAATGATGTCTATCGGTTCGCTGCGACTTCCAGGACAGTGGTATGTGGAATACTCAGAACCTCGAACTCACGTTTTCGTTGTGGTGGCCGTGTTGGCGACCCGAACGTTTTTTAACCGGTGCGTTCTCAAGTTTCTCCTTCGAATATCCTTCCACTGGTTTCTCCTTCGAATATCCTTCCACTGGTTCCGCGCTCCCTTCTCCTAAATAGGCCGATGTTGAAAATGGGAATGGACGGAATGAGAAAGGGTTTCTGAAAGGAAACATGCCTACGCCAGCTCCTGTACGAGAAGATCCGCTATCTGTAGAGGTCGGTGACCTGCTGTAGTTGCTTCTGTAAAGGAACCACAGATTCAGATCGCAGTGCACGTTATTCACCGTACCGACAGTGCAACCTCATCCGCCGACTTGGTTTTTTTCAAACAGCGATCACAATAGCTCAAACACATCACTGGTTCATGTCAAATTGCTGTGCCCTCGAACTGCGGTAGGCACATGTTAGTAAGGTCTGTCAGCTCATCTTTATGAAAAAATGGGGAAAATCATTCAGCCTGTGCAAGAAGTCACTGAGCGCGGATTTACGAAGGTGTTGCGGTATCAGCACCTTTGTTGATTTTCCGCTGCCTTTGCCCCTCTACAGTATACGACATGATCAGGAACGCTTAGTGTATTGTAAGCCATACTGTAATTAACTATAATGCACGATAAATCAGTACGGGAATTCCGTTTATGCAATGTCCTCCAAGTGGAATTATAAATGCAATGGACGCATAATATCACGGCCTTCATCCTTCAATCAACGGCATAACTAATTTGATTCGGACGCCTCCTATCACATACAGGGCGCATGGTGAAAAGAACTTGGGTACTGACTGGTTAGGAAAATCACCTGATGCGTTCTATCTTATCCAGGCTTTTACAGTAACCCAGGAGTAGGTTCGGTCTAGACTCGGATCGAAACCCACTCCTGATTTATTGAAAGCGGGATCCACGACCGAATTCCTGTTGCTGCCGATAGTTGAGCTATCAATATCATACGTCTTGTTGAAATCCGTACCTTGACAGACTACTTTTGCCGGGTTTGTGTTTTTCCCGTCTGTTAGATCGTGACATTTCCAGCGATACGCGAATGGCTGAAAATTCTGTCTCCAATTTATGAGTTTTCAACTGTTGCAAACAGATTTGTTACGATTCTACAAATCTCAAAGGTCCCATATGGTTCAAGACTTTTTGAAGAGTTACTTATCACGCTTGACACAGATCAACTCCTAACTAATGTAACTCAAACGAGAGAACTTTGAGCAGAGTTGGATCCTAACAACGAGCCTTTCACATCAATTCCATCATTACCGATCGCCTAATCAACTTTGGATACAATGAAGCAAGTGAGAACGTCAGGTGTGTTACGTGCCCCCTTTAGAAGTACCTGAGCTTTTCTTCCGTTGACCAACCGAGTGTTCCTTTACACTAGCGCATTATTATCTCTCACCACCTTCAATGTAGGGTGGAAATGATGTACTGAAGGGTGAGACTATCACAGAGGCGAAGTCTCCAGGGCCAAATTTGCCCAAACTAATGAAGCCTTCTACCCATTCGGGTCGGATAATTGCTATCGCACTGGTCTGAGAGAATAAAAGTACTGGGTTTTACCCCGGTTGGCTACTGTAGGCCACATACGCATCCACTACTTCGCTACGACTGTGAATGGAAGTCAAATCCGTGGACCTAACCTCAGACGGGATTGATTAAGGCCAAACAACTTTTCACCTTCTTTTAGGGCTGATTCATATGTTCAAAGAGCACACAGCGATGACCAAACGAGTGGAACACTATGGTATCGAGGGCAACAGGTGACCGATTTTGGTTGGTAGGGCATTCCAATCCAGATGTTGAACACGCACCCACGACATGGGTAGTAGCTCATCACGAGATTAAGATGCGCTAGTAAGACTGTTTTCCCTCGTCATAACCCCTGTCGCCCCTTTCCCCGTAGAATGGGAACCTTGCATAGTGGGTAGTCAGTGATGTACCCTACAAACATGTGAACTGGAACACTCACCAGATGGTGCAAGAGTCACCGCTCACGGTGCTGCATAAAAGATAACTGGTAAAGACTTTCCGATTACGAATGTTTACATCATTTCTTATCATCAAGGATTAGAAACGAGAAGTATGTCGATTAAGATGAATGTGCCGGTATATGTAGGTTCATGCCAACTTTTTACCGCCAGTCAGACGATGAACCTCGAAATTCAGAGTTAGATGGACTAACTGACATAGTTTAGCAGCGAATTTGGCCATATTCCAACGTACTATATTAACTAAATATTCACATTTTCGCTTAAAAGAGAGCTGGGAGAGAGGGGGCGGGGGAGGGAGCTATTTGACTGAACTCGCAATAGCCGAGTAGCCGGCTTTTTTGGAGTATCAACTTATTACTTGCTAAGACTAGGTTGTGTTTACTATACGAAAACTCGTGGGCACCATGAAGTTCGAAATAAAAATGACTATCAGTGCACGGCCCATCCGTAATGAAAAAGGTATTTTACGGTAAGAGCACCCCGTGACTGAATACCGATGGATCGATTCAATCGGTAAAAACGAAGCTCAGAGGGTCCATTTGCTCTCTGTTCCTAAACCAAGTGCGAAAGCGCATAGAAGGATGAAGTTCTTGCTCAAGGTTCTATAAGGTGCTTAGAAAAGATTCAGAGCCAGTGTGGGGTAGTTTTTTGCCTGATCTTAGAGGAGAGAGGAGCGACAAGCTGGCTTGAATGCTTATTTTACAAAAAAGTTGAGATGGAACAGGAAGTAGGATACTGTCTAGCTGAGAGAGCGCAAAGAATTATGTGGAAACGCGCGATCAGCTTGATCTCGTCGAATGTTCCAGAAGGACCCGTATCTCGGTGGGTCCAGCGAATCTCCAGTATGAGCTCGCGAACCGTCAGGTACCCACCCTGCTCTGCGCTCAAGCGCTGTTGGGAAAGAGCGGTCCCCCTGACTGCACTTTCATTTTTTTACCATCCTTTCATCTTCTACTCTTGACTTCTCTACTGTAATTTATGTGTAGGTCCTCTGGTGCCTTAAAAATCTAATCGCCGAAACTTACCATTAGCAGCATGTACGTCGAGCGGTCTCATTCCTTAGCTCTCATTCGGCGAAATCCCATCCAGATGGCAAACTTCGTCACGTTTGATTTTGAGACGAATTCACTCTGATGATCTTTTTTCCTCAGTAATGGTAGTTGGATGGAAGGATAGCTATATGAAAAGAGGACTTTTCGTAGGTGCTTTCATTATGTCGTCTATTTCGCGCTCTTCCCTGTCGTTTGACCCTGTTGTGGATTTATCGTCTTCATTGAATAAACCACCGCGTGTCAAATACCGTCTTAACAGTTCTGATTCATCATGTACACCTCGAACGCCCAAAAATACCAGCTCTGAGAAACCTTGTTCGATTGCAGGTAAGTTGAGTTAAAATTTCCGTTTGATGGAAAAATTTGTTACCAATTGTCAAGTGATATGTCGTGAGGTTTGTTCAAAATGGCATCAAATAATTGTTTTCCAGCAATAACTGAGGGGCGTGGATGTTTCAAGGGAAGTGTTGGATTAGCTATTATGGATCTCCGTCAAGCCGACATTGAACTAAGCGAATTCATGGACTCGTCGACCCTGTCACGACTGAAAACCAAGTTGCTAATAGCTGATCCCGTTGAGGTGACTTTTTTTCAGACCTTGCTTAAGATTTTCCAAACGTGAAGAGGTAAAATAACGTACATTTGTAGTAGGTACGACATAATTGCCACCAATCTGGTTTCTCATCGTATAGCTCTAGTATTTTCTGAGCGTGACGGTGTACCCATTTCATGCTTTGGGCATTTGCCTTATGATCATAACCTCAATATGGAAAGAACTGCAACACCAATCGACACGGACACTGTTTATATTTGACATGTTGTGTAAGGGCAACCTAAACCTTTTGACGGATCTGAGAATGTACTAAATCTCTTCGGGAGGAAAGATGCATTCATGACTTCGATCTAGATAGGTTCTCTTCTATTATTTCCAATTCCATTCTCACTCAATGATAAGTAGGAGAAATCGGAGGTCCAACTAAAGATGAGGCTTGTGCTCGTGCTTTTAAACACCGATGTGTGCAAAACCCGCCATTCTGGGCGAGCACTCTTCACAGCACTCTAGTAAAATGTGAGATTGGGTAGATCTGAAATGTATAGTTTACTGTTTCCCGCATCCCAGCAGTGTTAAGTGTCCCAGGATGCCCACAGCTGGCTTTCAAAGCGGCGCCCTATTAGTGCAGCTAAATAGCCGGCACTCGGTTAATAGTGAACTAAATGGTACAGCTTGGTGCAGGTTATGGAGGAACATTCAGGGTTGATCATGGTAATCAGTAATCATGGTTCGTGTAGATCTATTAATTGTTGTTATATCTAGTGCCGAGTAAGCTTATTCCTTGACAGTGAAAACTAGAATTTTCCGAATGCAATTGTTTTCAGATTGTAATAGCTGAGAACTTTTACGAGAAGTCGACGAGTGCAGTTCTGGTAGAAATGATACGTTCCTCGCTACCAAACGCAACTGTGACAAGCGTTCACAGAAGGTTTTACTGCTGCTAATTTCCAGATATTTTCAAAGGGATTTTCTGTGCAGGTTCTTCAATCACCAACGCGGTGCCGAACTGGTGACGCAATTGGCAAACGCTGAAATATCAAACTGCGATAACGTAGTCTTGGAAAAGTGAGTTCCATAATGTCTCTCATTCAATAGACATCAATGTATTGCGTTTTTGAGTGAAACTATTATATGTCGATGTTCAGGCAATTTTGTATGCAGAGCTGCTCTGCGCTCATAAAGTACGTGGAGCACATCCAAAATATAGTATTCGCCTCAAAAACTCTTCATTTTGTTTACCGTGACATTGAGAAACTGTGTCTCCTTGGTATGTTTATCGCGCTTTCCATAAGCTGTGTTCATAGCGTCTCATTTTGGATGTGGAACAGAATGGAGGATAATTTCAGACGCTGGTTCATGGAAAAATCTCGAGATAGATAACAATCATCCCAGGAAGGTATGGGTCATGTGCTCTTTGCCCATGTGTCTATCTTGTTATTTTCATTCTTTTGTTCTCGATTGCCTAATTGTAACGGTTTAGGAGCGGAAATCATTACTTGCGATCGTTGATGAAACTCAAACTTCGGCAGGTGCACGTCTTCTTCGATCTAATCTTCTTCAACCCTCTGGTGATCAAGTAGTTATTGATGGAAGATTGGATGCTGTTGAAGAACTGACAGACAATCCTCATGTGAGTGGCAATACTGAATATGAGCATCTCAATCCAGTTGCTCTTGCGTTCTTACTTGAATGCACTCTTTCCTTTAGCTTGTGGAGAAGTTACGCCAAGTTATGGGCTCCACGTACGACTTGGGCAATTTGTTCAATGTGTTCATTGAATCACCTCGAGAGCCAACTGTCCAAAGTGCCGACTTTACTTTGACGCAGGTATTATATTAATAGAAATACTCCTCACAATTTGTTTTGGACGCTTGGTGAGCGGTCATTTCAATATGAACTAATCACATTGTTGATCCATTGTTTAAGTTGCTGCGCCTGAAACAAATGCTGTTTGTTGTCATTCCACTTCGGCACTTAATGAAGAATTTTAAAAGTGACCTGTTGAAAAAGAAAAGCGAGGTGAGAAAACTAGGGAGGCAAAATTCCGTCATATATCATTCCTTTTAGCTGTTGGCTGATGAACGAATCGATAGAATCAAGGAAATATTGTACGACCGATTTCAAGATGAGGCCGTGTTTAGCAGCAAAAAAAGCTCTCTTAATGTGCGACACCGGAAATGTTATGCAATCAAGGTTCTTCCGATATTCTCTGACTTTCCATTTTCGATGATTTCTAGTCTCATTGGTTGTTGTTATAGGAAGGAATCTCTGTTAATTTGGATGTTGCCAGGCGAGCATATGAAGAACTGCTTCGTGATATACAGACTCAAGGAAAGCCATGTCTCCTGATTTCCCCATTCCAATTTTCCCTGGTCCAAACTATTTACGGTGCGACGAGAAGAGAGAATTTTTGTAGTACGTGAGCTTTTTCAGAAGAAGAGCTCTCTGTGCACTTACCAC
This sequence comes from Haemonchus placei, assembly GCA_900617895.1. NCBI lineage: Eukaryota > Metazoa > Nematoda > Chromadorea > Rhabditida > Trichostrongylidae > Haemonchus > Haemonchus placei. Next base: position 43,786 of record UZAF01017235.1, on the reverse strand, counting down.
ACCAGAACACTAGATTAGCGTATTCCGCTTCTCGAGGGTTCCATTACGTATGGGTATGCGGCAATCCAACCACCGCTACATTACCTTCGGTATGGTGATCCGAATCTCATCATTTTGATGAGCTCCTTTGCGAAAGAATGAATTTGTACATTGACTTCAGGTCTTCATCAACATCACACGTAATAGGTCATCCATCACATTCTCATCTAGAAACCTTCTTCGTTATAATGGTGGGCAGGGCATGTGTCAAAATGACTGTTCTAATTGCAAAGTTTCAGATAGGATAGAACAATCTATATCAGAAGTGCTGATTGCTACGGATGCTGTCGTTCAGGGTGCTGTAAAAGAGGTTAGTTTTGTTGTAGCTGCAATAGTATAATGCGTTCTCAAAAACGGACACCGCAGTTTATGACACATCTTTGAAAATTTGCCACGAGTTTTGAAGAAATCATGGTTGAGTGTTAGTAAATGTATGTCACACATGTGGTAGCTTTGCTTTCTGCTTGTTTCCAATACAACAACACATGGATTGCTAGTAATGCTGATTTGACTCCTCGTTATTCGGAGTAAGTATGACAAGAATTTTCTTGACGGATATGCATGCTGACACGCTTCTACAACTGCGCTGGCCGAGATATTTCCATCTGTTTGTACAACGACTGCTCGGAGTGGTGAATATTGACAGTTCCACTCACTTTCGACCAGTTACTTTGCAGACGAAATAGTCAACCACTCACTTTCGACCAGTTACTTTGCAGACGAAATAGTCAATCTTTGCCATTTATTTCTTCCGCAATAGAAGGTAGACTGGAGTGGGTTTTCGTAAATATAACGCTAAAAGGTTTTCAAAGAGAGCTTAAAATAAACAATATGGAATTCAACAGAAAAAGCAAAAGTGTGTATGTTTGATAAAGAAAACGGCGAGGTAGGTCTAGAAAAATTTGGCTGTAGCGGGCTGTGAAGACAGCTAGCTTTTGTTTTTTTTTTCTCGCTGCCAAACTCAACCAAGTGGGATGTTGTTGTGTTGCCATATTGGTGTTGTTACATTTTCTGTAATCTCCTTGGTTCTTTAGTTTGGTAACAGTGCCTGTGTGGCAAATAACTTTCAGATTCGTCCTCTGATTGCTGTTCTTTACCATATCATGGATTCTATTGCAACGATTGATGTACTATGCAGTTTTGCAGTCTATGCTAGCAATAGAGCTACTGGTAGGTTTTCTAGTAGGTTGCTTTTTGTCGTTCTCTAACACCTTAGAAAAATGCATGCCTTTTTCTGTGCTATTCGACCTTCTTTTGTCTAGTTCGTCCTCGATTTGGATGCAGTGTTATAATAAATGAAGGCAGGCATCCACTGCTCGATTATACTGCGCCAGATAGGGTAGTTCCTAATGACACGGTAGAGTTTAGTCATCGACAATAGATTTATGAGGATTTTGATACTGTGATCAAAGTTTTTGCATCACCTCTTTTTTAGTACCTCACAATGGACTCGCGGGTCGCCATCATCACAGGACCAAACATGGTTAGTTTAATGTACGCTTGAGTGATTGTTTTGTTTCGAGTTCTATTGCACTGCAATTTTCTAACATTCCTTTCGGAAGCGGCTTTACTTTCACAGTTGCGACTGGCTAGTCCTAGAATTCAGCACGTAGTCTCTGTTCCTTTCTAATTAAATTTTGCGACTTATTTTCACTGAGAACAGATTTGTGATGGGAATTTTATTTACAGTTAATCGCTTCATGCTTAATACAAACTGAAAAACTTGCAACTTCAGACGGGAAAGTCCACGTACCTGAAACAAGTGTGTCAGCTGTGTATTTTAGCCCAGAGCGGTTGCTTCATTCCTGCTAAAATTGCTATTCTTCCCGGTAAGTTAGTGCTAGAGGATCGTTCCTCCTTGCCAATAAATGCTTTTTGTAAAGGGAGTAAGGTTGCTAGATAATATAGTTCGTTCTTAATTTTCTTCTCTTGTGAGAAAAGGAAGATCATGAGATGGTTAAAAATATTTTCAGGTCATTGTTAGATTAACATGGATATCTTCCTTACAACCCGTTCAATTGGGTTTCTTTCAGTCTTTCTGCGGATCTCTTCACGTGTAGGTCACAATGACAACCTAACCAAAAATCTTTCTGCATTCGCCGTTGAAATGGACGAGATGGCTTTGATACTGCAGTATTCTGATAACCGCACTCTCCTTGTGATAGACGAATTGGCCCGAAGTGAGTTGTTCGTGTTCAGAGTTCCTAACGCGGATATCATGACAAATCCACTGAGTCAGAGAACATGTGAGGCTCATGAGATTTTACAAGAATCAGTAAATTATATCTCTGAAGTTTGTTGCACAACTACTGTTCTGCTGCATAATTTAATTGGACCGAAGCACGGCATCAATGTGGCATCAGGCGGTTTAGCAAAGAATTCTAAGGGCCTATTACGCTCTACAAGATACTGCGAGTGATTTTTGTTTCAACCTTCCATATTACCTCAAAAATCACGAACAGAGACGGGTCTAGTTTGTGGTGTCTGGGCCTTGAATCTACGGTTCTTTGATTACGGGAGAGACGTGCGTAGAAATCAGATTTAACCGTCGGTATATCTATATCCCAATGACGTTATTCTTCCAAGTGTTTTCACTTCGAAAATTCTCAGCGAGCTCAGCTTAAGAAACGATAAGAAACCAAACTTCCGAATAGGCAGAGATGGAGCAAAATCAAAACCAAAAAGTAATCAAAATCATTGATTTTAGATTCGACGGCCCATGAGTGCTTAATCGATCGTGCCATGACTATCTGCCTGAAAATAGGGGCAAATTTTGTTGAAACTCTCGAAATCAACAAAGTTAAGGAAATATAAAAAACTCTATCGCTACATTATTGGCCTGTTACCACTGCGGCAGCATCACACTTTAGGTAGCTGACTCATAATACCAAATTTCGGTAAAAAACGAAATGTGAGTGGATCAAAAATTGAAAATTGTTTCGGAAGAGCTTAGCTCGCCTAGGATTTAACGAGCGAATGTTTCCGATACGCTTGGGTTGCCACAGTTATTTCATTGTTTTGTGCCTCTTCGTCACCCGGCTAGTTAGACCGCCTTTCTACTTGTGTTTAACCAAGCCTTTCTTCTAAATAATGCTCAGAATTAAAGACGTCTGCTTTCTGAAGTTTTTGAGACTTTTTTCATTTATAGTTATGTTTTATATGTTTTTTCGTATATATGTTTTTTATAGAAATATAGAATATGCTGCATTTCGTGAATGTAGCGATGACTATATGAAGATTCTCTTACTTTAGGTACGTCTACAGAGGAAGGTATTGGTATATGTTACGCAATCATCGAGAAGCTCATTAAACAAAAGGTTGCGTTCAGCTTCTTGAATTCGTTATCCCTGAATTTCAGTCGCTACTCGACCTTTTTAAGACCTACACGATTTTTGCTACACACTTCCTCGATCTCGCAGCTATGGACGTTAGCTATTCTGCTGTCGAAAAGTTTGTCAAATCGATCTGCCATTGCCTTTTCTACTTTCTTCGATGTAGTGATTTCAGCTTTCATTTTCCATCTCAAGTCACTTACATCAATGGTCAGGAACAGCTTTCTATTGTTCACAAATTACATAGAGGACCTTACAACGGACCTTTATACGGTTGTTTCATGATCGCTGTTTTCATTCTACCAAAGTTCTCTAAGTAAGCTATCAAGTATTAAGGTTTCGAGCTCGTAGAATTGTCTACGTTTCCAGAAGAGGTGACTGAATCAGCTCGTAAATTAGGCCAGTACTTGCATGAAGAAGCTGCTGACAAAAGGTACTTCGGTTAGGCATTATCTGAAGTTTATTTCATTCACCCTTGACTCGGGTGGTGATTAGGCAGTGACAAGCGCTTTTTTCGAGCAAACTGAGCTAAACTTAACCGAACCTTCTAATGAGGTCAATCAACAGTGTTGTTTTGGTGCGCAATTTATTGGGTCACAGAAAATAGTAATTTCTAAGCTGGCTGGCTCGCAGCAGCAGTTGGACTAGCTACTCAAGGATAAAAAAATCGTTGTAAAACCATGAATAAAGTTATCGCTTGATTCGTGGCATACTTACCAGTTATTATCAAGCCCTTCTCCGTGTACATAAAATTGAAATCAGAATGCTGGTGTTTCAAAACTTTCGGGAATTAAGTTATGACATGAACAGGCCATCAATCCAAAATTACTGTAGCGATACAAGAAAAAAAAAGCAATTGCAGGGCAATGAGTGCTGACACCCTGGTTCATCGTACATTGGTTCGAAGCGCTCATCGCTTACGCCAAGTTGTAGCGTCCAGAAATGTTGTTTCGGAAGAGTGTTTAAAAAAGTAGGTTGCTTTCCATGATATTGTTCTGATGTTTTGAAAATCTTGGGTTTTAATTTTCTACTTTTTCCAATCCTTTGTTACAAGTTTGGGAATGGATTGTAAGTAGACCTGACAATAAGATATGGTCAAAGCTCAATCCGGACAAAGCTTTGAAAACGTCACACAAGTTTCTCTTTTTAGAAGTTTGCATGATATCCGGAGGTACTTGCAAAATAATCTTTCCAAAGCGAAGGAAGCGATCAATCAAGACAGTTGAAAATATGGGGACGATCTTTTCCAGGCAAATCAGCAGCATGACGGTAAGTAACATTAACATATTGGGAAGAAATGCATGGAAGAATCATTGAGTCATGAAGTCATGGGTGTACTCCGGCGCCTATTTGGTGTTTTGTCAAGAAAAAAAAACGTGACTTCAACAACAGCCCTCCTTAGTTGCTGGATTTCACGAAACAAAATGCCTTTAATTTGAAGAATGAAGTGATCGGCAATAGCTACCTGCCTTTTGATATATATCAAACTTATTTCGCCAACTAAATCATGTCTTTTATAGTATATTTTGCTTGCTTTGTACCTTTTAGGGGAACGATTTCTTATGCGAATGAAGTATCTTTGGCGCGTAAACTCTGCACAATCACGGCCAGACATTTTTTAAGGAGGGTTTTTGAAGTGCTGTGAGGGGAAAATATCCTCTTAAATTGGTTGGAATCTATGTAGAGTCCCATTATAAATTGTAATAGTTCAATAACAGCTACTTCCGAAAAAAAGCAAATTGGTCGCTTTCTTACATATTTCTTCCCGATCTGTCCTTTTTCACTTGTTATCCTAGCAACTGTGCAACAGTGTTGTTTATTATTCCTGTAACGACAAAGCCTTATAGGTACTTATTTTTGTTGTTGTTGAGACTGTGAATGTCATAGCTAGATGTAAATTGTGTTCTGTAAATTGTTACCATAGTAATAAGAAAGAGCTAATGAACGATTTCTGAGATTAGTCACGGGCGCTGCAATACAGTGAAATGTAAGTAGAACTGTAAAGCAATGTAGTCCTTTGGCTCTCATTTAAGATAAGGTTCCCCAGCTGTACCTGCAGTCTCTCGACTGAAAGAAGAACCAAGGTACTAGGGTTTTTACAGATGAACCTTTTGATCAATATTCTCTAAAGGGGGGAAAGTAAGTTCAGGGAAAGTGGGAAGGGAATAGATGGGTGGATGGATGAGATATGTTGATGTTCGTAATGTTTTCATTTGTACACTAAGAAAATGGCGTGTTATGATTGATCGAACGATTACATATTAAATTTGCAAGCACTACTCGTCGAGACCTATTCCCCGGATGACTTTTCTCAGGCAGCATCGATCTGTCAACGGTTAAATACAGTGCGTTTCATAATTATAAGGTCACCCTCAAATTTTGCACTTTCAGAAAAAGCAATCACTAAAGATTCTCTCTAGCATCATGAACGGATTCCCCAACACGAACAACCTAGGTTTCCGTTTTTTAGCCGCAGCTGCATTTTTCTGAACTTTTTTAGAACAGTTTATCGGTTTTTGCACCGTTTCATAATTATAAGGTCACCCTGAGAAAGTGAACAATTATTCATGGAAGAGAGGGAATTTCTTGTTTAAAGATACTTATGAAGGTTAGCATGTGTAGCCAATGCATTTCTAAAACTGGCTGTCAACATGGTCGTGGTCATCTGCTTTCATCTGATGAGAAGGCTCATCATGAAGGTGGGCTCAGTACTCGAGCAATCTCCAGGCAAATAAGGCGACCCCTTGATCCATTCAAAGATTTTTGGAGAGCCCTGATGTCCCTAGATATGACACCGGCTGTGGACACCCATGAAAGATTATTGCCCGTGACGAGCGGAAGATT
>UZAF01017235.1:3092-36916 GCA_900617895.1 Haemonchus placei | reverse complement strand
CTCTTCTTATGCATGAGCGTTTTATTCCTCTACATTTCACGAAGAAAAGCTCAGCTGCTAGATAGATGCATTGGTGTGGAAAAGGTTACAAGCAAAGAGCTGAATTACAAACGCATGCTGTCGAAATNCAGGTTTATGTGACTAACCGTCAGTTCCAGAGCACAGAAGAGCTGAAACGGGCGATTATCGAAGCATGGAGAGCAATCGATGAGGAACATCTTCGAAACTTAGTTTCTAGTATGCCACGCAGACTCTTTGATGTTGCTCTTAAACAAGGAGGGGCTATAGATTATCAAGTGTTGTACATATGCCATCAACGTTAATAAATCATTTACTTTCCCGGGGTGACCTTATAATTATGAAACGGTGCAAAAGCCGACACTATCTTCAAAAAATTCATAGAAAATTCGAGGTGAAGGATATTGCGACCAAAATTTGAATACGGAGGTACATTGTGATGAGGAATCTCCCTGTGTTTGCCAAAAAATTCCATTCCGGCTGCTTTCTCCAGAATCGCAAAAATCGAGGGTGACCTTATAATTATGAAACGCTCTGTATTCTGTTAATGTGATTCTGTTATCAGTTTCTTTTTCACACGCTCAAGGAGTCTTCTCTTCTTTAGTGCGCTTGCAAGCCTTCGGAGAGAGCATTTTTTATTCTTCTCTTTTTTTTTCTTTTTTTTTTCGCTTAGAACAGATCATTTTGTTCCTGTCAATGGGTTCCTGGACTCTTCTTACACGCTTGCATTTATTGCTTTTATGCTGGTGGGACAGTGATGGAAGGATCCCTGTGACGGTTAATATTCGTAGAAAGAGTCTCTAGTCAGGCCGATTAAATGGCTACATGTAAGTGCAACAAGTAATTTTATTTTTTGAAACAAGAACCAACTTTCCCTGAGTAGCAGCCGATCTTGTGCCCTTGCAGTTTGCCTGTTGCTTTATACATTTTCAAGGATTATTCCTATGCAGGCGCTCTTCTATTTGGGAAGAGTTCGGCAGCTGACAGAATTCAGAAATTGTTTTTCATCGTGTGCCAAAAGCCCATAAAGCTTTAGGATTCGTGACTATGGTATATGACCATAGTAGTTACCCATGAATTGGTTATTAGAATTGCTTACGGCATACCAGATTTTACTGGTTTCAAGGATCTGGGTGTGTGAATGCTTGTAATTGCGAGAAGCATTTTTGAGCCGGCTACACTATTCATTTTGTATTGTAGGAACACTTGCGCTCATCTTGATTACTGGAATGAGAAATGTAACCATATAGGTAGGGGGAAAACCGAGCTATGAGTGTTAACGTAGGTGCCGCATGCTGTGAAGCCTAAATAGTTCAAATCAAGCCTGACGTTAACACCTTAATTCGCTTTCTCTTCAGACCCTATCTCTATAAAGTCTTAATCTCCTTGCCGCGATTTTTGCATTTTACTGCTATCAATCTGGAGTTTTCCCTTTCTTAATTAACTAACACAAATGGGAACACTGGCGCAAATGTTCTCAGTGCCAGCTTCCTTGATTATCATGGAATAGAACGTTATTCAAGAATAAAATTAACATTTTGGATCTTGAATAACCCACCATACCTCTCCCTTGTTGCCGTGCCTGTTTAAGCAATAGACTGGTGCAAGAAGAACCTATGGATCTGTATCAGTTTGCTGTGTATGAAGATACGTTTTGCTTGCTCGTGGCGTTGGAGGAGGTGCCGGGCTTTCGAATAATAGAAGCTCTTCTTATGCATGAGCGTTTTATTCCTCTACATTTCTCGAAGAAAAGCCCAGCTGCTAGATAGATGCATTGGTGTGGAAAGCAAAGAGCTGAATTACAAACGCATGCTGTCGAAATTCGAGCGTTAAAGCATGGATACGGGAATTGCACTTACTCGCTTCCAAATTGACCTTGTAAGGGAACTTAGCCAGCTGGCTGGCTAAGCCTATTAGCTTGACCTTGCTTACTGTATCTTATCCATTCTCTTATCTTATTGTTAATACTTTTATTTAAAAACCCTTGAGCCATTGTTTGTGCGTNGGTAGGGGGGGGGGGGAAGAAGTAAGAAGTTAAGATATCGGGAAATCGGTATCGAGTGGCTGGCAGACCCCTGAAAGAGAAAACGCAAAACGCAGTCATCCAAAATATGTCAAATGAAATTCTCATCGTTACAGTGAATTCTAGCGAATGTGCGAAAAAAGCAACGATGCGTGTTTTTATGATGGGCTTTTTTCGCAACCGCGAAATGAAATTTTCATATTTGCTGTGAATTCCAGCAAATGTGCGGGAATAAAAAGCTAAATATGAGTCTTTGGCTAGGCTCATTTTTTTGGAAACGTATTACATCCCGTATATAATTGGTTGCTCTCGTCTTGCACACGTCAATCCGAAAGCGGTCGTTCTTGTGGACGGCCGATTTTCTGGTTTTCAGGGCTCATTATGCTCCTTCCAATCTTCTCCTGACGTAATAACTCCTCATTTCGACTGCCTGTGTACTTCTCAGGCGATTGGCTGCAAAATAAGTTTTTGTGCATGGAGTTGAGGGCAAAAAGAAATCGGCGAGATATCAATCAATCCGATTCGAAGCAATCAATTTTTCTTGAGCGGCTGGTTCAGGGAATTAGAAGGCAGCAAAGTTCCAACTCTGAGTCAACACATTACTCTTCTTTTTGCATATTTGCATAGCAGCAGCTCATTTGACTGTAGTCGCATACCTACCGTCAATCTCATTTCTTACTTCATCTCGATCGCTTCTTCAACCTTCCCACTCTTTTCAACGAAGTTGGGAGTGAGTTCATAAGACACTGAAATGCACGTATATTTCACGTAGCTTCGTTCACGTCTCATGCACTGGCTACTCCAGAAATGGGTTCACAATAGTTGGCATCCGACAAAATCGTGATTTTGCCACTTTTTTTCGTTTTTTCTTCTTCCTCGGTAGAAATGTTGGATGATACAGTTTTTCACGTAAGCTGGTCTGAATGTTCCTGCCTGGCAAGGGGGCCAAGCTTGATATGTTTTTTCTTCTTCCTTGATGAGAAAATTACAACGGATGGACGTTACGACTTTTCACGAAAGGTAGTCTGTATATTCCGACCTAGCAAAAAGCGTGGCCCTGATTTTTTGGGCCTCTAGCTATTCGAGAAAAGATTAGTTCGTTCTTCTTTCTAATAGAACAAAGGGTCTTGACGTTTCATTCATGGGAGTTTTGTTTAATCGACTGGTTGTCCATGCCTACCATGCGGATTATGACAAAACCAATTTTCATGTCCCCTTCGAACCCCGTAGCAATCGTTATTATCTAGGAATTAAGTAGCTTACTAGATGAACGATTCAACAGAGGCTTTATTGGCATTGGATTTCGGCTGATCTCGGATTTCTTTGTACACTAGCAGCTCAAAATTAACAGTCGCGTAGTAATCATCTTGTTTATCTTACAGTAAATCGAGTATACTTGGGTTTTACAACGAAAACGAATTCTGGATGACTGACTTCAAAGATGACTCCCAGCCGTTCGAGGGATTCTCTTTTTGCTCTGTGTATGCATTATCCGCCATTTGTGCATATATACATACCGTATTATCTTCGTTAGATGAGTTTTCAGGGAACTCTGACGAGAGGCCCAATGAGTCACTTGATATTAGAGGGTGATGTAAAGCTTAAATGCTCTCACAGCTGAAGCCTATTTTGGTCAATACCCTATTCGCTACCTCCTCCCCCTTCTTAGTCCCCACAATGTTCGTAGAAGTGCGTAAATATCACGGTTTTATTTAATATTTATAAATGTAGCGCTCTTGCACTTTTACACCGACTGGGTACCACGAGAATAGAAACAGAGGTGGAGATACGACGGGGGAGGCACACGATCAAGAATAAACCTCGATTTGTAATAGCAGCAGTGTAAAGTACTTTGTTCATCGTTTGATTAGGTACCAATCCAGTTGGCTGCTATGATTTGTCATGAATTTTGACGGTTTCTCACATTTCGAAGCTTAGTATGGCAATCTATCGGGTGTTATGACAAGGCCCAGTAAATAACATCATTTGGTTTATGCCCGTCTGAGCAAGTGATCCATCCAAACATTTTATGGGGTTCTGTTAATTTTCTTTCGACAAAAACATGTTGTTGTGGAGAAGTTATGGGCCCTTTTTTAAAAACACGGGCCAAGTACAAAATGAGGCTAGATGGTAGAGGAGTTAGTGGTATGTTCGTTGGAAGGCATTTTTGTTATGCGTGCTAACAGAGAGTGCCTACAGAGAAAGTGTGAACCCACAAATTGTATTTTTAAATAGGTTTTAAGTTCTTTCTAGGATTACGTTGTTAGGATTTATTAAGGAGATCGTTCCAATTTTGCTTTATTGTTCATACCATGTTTTCCTTCTATTTTCTCTGTAACTACTACTTCTATATGCTATTGATAGCTCTCTGGCCACGCTGAATGGTGTTTACATCCACATGGAGGTGAACACTTACGGAAATTGAGTAGCATATACAGGAAAAAGGAAAGCCCGGCTGTGGGGCCACAATTTTGGTAAACATCTTTGAAAAAAATGTGATAGCCTTGCAAGTTGCAAATATTTCAAATTTTAAACATTACATTGCTTACCATTAGATCGAATTGGTGAAGGTGAAGTTGAAGCATAAATCACCTTGTTTATGGGAGTAAGTTTGCCTCAGGTCAACCTATTGTGTTTATCTGATGTCGATTACAAGTATCGGATATTTTTCAGTGGGTCAGCATCATTGCATCAATTCAAGACAATTTATCCTTGTAAATATAAAAATGTTTTACGATTCTGTTCTGGCTTTGAAGCTGATACGCAATTAACTTCGGGTTGACTTATATGGACCTCAATCACTAGAGCCGTTGGATAGCGGAATCCTTAGCAGCCCCCCTTGTTTCATCTCCTCAGAAACGTACCCGTATACTTTTAATTGTTGCGAAGACGGGCAACTTATTGACGTGTTTCGAAACGGGAGCGGGCGCAAATCCCTTTAGAGACGTTGAAGCCGAGCACGATGACTCACAGGGCCCGCTGAACGAAAAACACCGCCATTTGGCTGTCGGACCACCGCAACCGCCCGGACGTCGTTACATGCATGTCGATAGCGATGATGATATGTCGACTGATGTTGCTATTCTACCAAATTGTGCCACACCTCACCCTTGCACACGTAACATCATTGATTCTCATTTTATCTGGGAAATTCTGAGCTAAGGGAGTCATCCGACCTTAGTATTGGTCAGAGAATGTGAATGGTTTGGCATTGCTAGTTGAAGTTCATAAGGTGGAGGTTGCAGAGTTACTTTATCTGACGTGACTTTGTGGTCTATTAGTCAGCATAGGTAATAACCTAACTTCGTTGTTTTTGTTACTGGTTCCGTATAATTGTACTGGTATGTAAGTTGTTTGGGAACCTTTTTAGCAGCTATCTATTGAACTGATTCATCTGTATCATGTAAGCTCAAGCTAGTCACCCGACTGAAAATGGTCCAAATTGAAAATAGGACCTTGCTCAAGTGTCTTTCTCAGTGTGCCCTACAGCCCCCTGGAGCACCCTCTCCAGTTTCCTCCTTTCCTAGCCGCGATTGTGTTTCATTTCCAACTGTTCTACCGGCATTCTTCCACCTTGCTGGACGAAAAAATGAGTAGGCCATGCGGGAGCGCTTGAAAACCCTCCATAGCGCTGTATAGCTGGTTTTAGGTACAAGGTTTAGGTGTGGCACATGCCTGCGGAACGAGATCTTTCAATTTTGCCAGAACTCTTTATATTCCAGGAGTGAAACATGTAGGTTCCCCGACAGCACCAATTGATCTAGTTGCGGTGCACCGACAGCGATGATAGCCTACAAGGAGATTTGCTCTTCTTGTGGGCTATTATCGCTCTCGAACCCAAGCTCAAGCCCCACCCACTGGCTACCTTCACGAGATAGGAACCAAAAGCCAGAATTGTGTCAAACTTCCGATCCACTTGCCTTATTTCCAAACGCTGTGTGCAAGTTTTCCCTCTAACGACTTGCCCAACCCTCGCTATGGACAAATCAGCAGTCTCAAAAAGCGACCTGTGGAGTCCATACTTTCCTCTGACATTATTTCTCGCTTCATTCATTTTAGTAAACGCGGCTCTGATTTGTATTTTGGTAGGTAAAGATTTTGTGACACTTCCAGCCAATGACTTCACTCCTTAGCATTTGATCAGAAAATGCTTGATCTGGTCTCTCCTGTGTAGCTGTAGTTTTTAGTCACCTCTTCCCATGGCATTTGTTTGTTCCTCACTTCTTCTCATACCAACAACTTGAAGTCAGAGCCAAAAGTTTGATGGTTGTGAAGTTCTTGACACTTTCAGGAGATGTTTTTGAATGTAAAATCCACGAGTGTTTTATCAGCGTCGTCACATCCAATCGCTTCACTGTCCAGCTTTTTGAATTTTTTTTGCCATATTCATATCTACCCTAGTAAACTGACTACCAGTAGCGTTCCCAAGTGAAACGGATCTCATCCCGTTCAGTTCATCAGCCTCATCCCGATCCGGCATTTCGTTGTTTACTGCACGTTGTTTGTCGTCCAGTTTGGTCGTTTCCGGCACAACAACGACCTTCGGATGTCAAGCCCTCAACGGCGCTTGTAGTCTCTCCTAAAAAAGCTCGTATAAGGTCGAACCAAACGACCCTGTAATGGAACATCCCCGTCGTAGTGTAGTGACGGCAGCACTGACGTTCGTAAAAGTACCCCTTAATCACATATGACTTCACAGTGTCTTTTGTCTGGGTGGATTTTTGGCTGTCTTTGTCGAAGTTGGAGGAAGAGACTAGTCAAACAACATGTTTTCGCTGTAGCTTGTTTATCTGGATTCATTATAATTCTTGGCTCATAAGCTTGTTATGGATGTTGTGCATTTCATAATAGATGTAATTACCTTTGTAATGAAAAAGAATCAGCATCTTAAGCTATGAGCATGCTGGATTTCCTGCAATTTGGTGGCGGAACTTTGTGGGCTCTGAGCACTTCTCAGTGAAGTGTTGTTGAGCTACCTAATAACCATTCACTGAGCATTGCTTTGGGATCTACTCCCTAACCAGAAAAGAGCACGCCGAGGTTCACCCTGCTTTGGTGAAATTTATCAATTGAATGTGTTTGTGATTTATAGACTTACATCTACTGTAACAAATCAAAGTTAACTGGCCGGCGTTGGCAATTTTCTTTTGAAACATCTTCTAAACGTTTGGGTCATTCATCTTCCTTTTCGAATCATGGTAGTTTTTTAAAACCCTGCTTCATGTCGCAGGAAGGCCAGAAAGACTATATAATTCTTGTTCGCATGCTATATGCATACATGTAATATATAGTTACTCTCGTGCTAATGTTAGTGCAAAAACAACTGCATCCTGCAGTAATCAGGTGTTTTTGTCTCCCTGCTGCCGTCCTCGATTGATCCCATCATGTTTAGAAGATATGCCGGACGTCTTGTCGCTTTTTAATCGTCTTTGTCACGTTGATCGCGACTAATCCACTGAGGCGTTTCATCTGCTTCGATGTCAAATTCTTCGTGAAAGCTGTCCTTCATTCTTGGAATCGTGCTTCAAGTATTTGATATCGTTATGGTTTTCTTCATACGGATGAATAGTGAATAGCTAGTGAATAGCCTTACCCCACCTTGCGTTGGACTTGATTCCCGAACGACACCCGCTCAGTCCACCCAGCAAATCTATACCTCTCCGATGAATTCATCTGGACCGATAAAACATAGACTTGTGTATCGTTTGGCTCTGCAGGTAAGACTGCAAACCAAATGAGACTCAAAGAGCTGTACGAGTTCAAATAAGAGTCAAATGGATATGGAGTATCCATAACCGGACTAATTCAGCAATAAACAAGTAAACAAATAAGCACGAACCCTCGCATCTTTTATCTGCTCATGTTTGTGTTCGATTGATATTTCAAAGTTGCTCAAGGAAGTATACTACTATTTGTTTCTGTTTATCCCCGCCTAATGTACATGACAGAGTGGAGGGTTTCATCTGCTGCGCTCATCTGCTATGTACTAGCCAGGCCTGCCGAAGCCTGCTGTTTTGCCTTGTTGAGTAAATAGGGTCGGATTTGCAATATGTACAGGAAAAGAACTGACTGAGGCATGCCAACTTCTGTGCCACATGATGATTACGACAGTTTTCCAGAAAATGCTTTGTATCTTGGAAGCTAAACTTGTAGTGCTTCCTTTATTAAATAAGTAGACTTTTTCCGTGATCTTCATTACTGGAGCATTGGAATACTTTTGAGCGTGCATCTATATATTACATAATGCCGTCTTGACTTTTGGCATTTCAGCTAAAACCTGGAGGTGAAGGCTCATATTCCGAATACAATTTCGCCCATAGGAGATGCTAAAATTGTCACACCGATATTAAGTCCTTTCTAACACTCTGCTTGCTCTACCTAGGGTGCTGCCTGCAATGTGGGCCCCGACGGCAGCTATTAGAGCATCACCATTTCTTTCGAATGGGTTGGCATAGCAGGATGATGTTATTTATTGCCTTGACCGCAAGTGCAAATGAGTCATGTGCATACCGTTTGGGTTATGAGTTACCTATTTGTCCTGGGAGCACCATGTACTTTTTTCAATTTGGTATTGTGAGTGAAATCTAATTGTTGAATAGCGAGTCACTCTTATTTTGTGGTTGTCCCCTTGAGCCTGAGTGACTCGTTGAATTAGACAATCGAATAGGATGGTCCAAGAAAATTTTTTCATTGAGTTTGTCCATGAAGGGCCTTTCACTTCTATATGGAGTCACAGGTGTAACTGAACGAATGTCTAGCTTTAACAGTGCCCTCACTGCTTAAGGGACCTAATTGACTCCATAGCCAGTCCCAAATTATCCCAGCCTCAGAGCTGGTAGTCATCTTAGTCTCAAATAGAACCTTCACTTGAGAGGCTTGCTAGACAACGGCCAGCTTAGATTCTGAGGGTTGGCTAAGAACCATTAGATGCTTCTGTAAACTTAAAACGCTACCTTTTGGGTGGATTTTTAAGTGGAGGCACTGCATTAAGGAAGGGCTAGCAATTTCCACAATTTTTTTTTCAAATATGTGAATAGTTCTTACATGCAAAGTTATGGTGTAAATGTTGTGTGAATAAGTTGGCTTTTTTGTATTCTTTATATTGTATTGTTTTTATAACTTTTTTATTACTGCTAGTATTTTATTGCTGAATTACTCCAGAATCTGGAAATAGAACTGAATTATGTGTGACTCACCATCGCCCCCCTTATTCGCGCAGGCTTAATCGAATAGGGAAAGAGTTCGAATAGTGCATGACTGTTACACGAGACCTAATGAGAGCTTAATAAGTTCATTTCCGGCGAGGAAAACGCTCCTCGTTCTCTGAGTCCTTACATACTCATATTTCTCCTTGTACTGCAATGAAATTCATGATTGTTTTGATAGAATTCATGGGAATGTGCTCTGTAATGAAACATGATCCACCAGTACCCATCTGGGAGATTGTCTGGGAGCTACTATGTTCAACTACTCATTACTTGAGCCACCCCTTCACCGTTTCATCGTTACAGCATTAACTCGTTCCCATCAAAGACGTGATGAAATGGAAAACCATTTAGTGAAATGGCCGCTAATGATGAGAAATGCGAGAGGGTTCTCTGGTCGCTGAAAGCACAAAGGGTTCAATCGTCTTGTCGTCGTCAACAAATCCTCGTAGATTGTGAAATTCGTAAAAACGTCAATCTTCTAGATCTTTCATGAAAACCTTTCATTAGAAAATGAAGCCTACTCCTTTCCTCGCTCTCTTCCTCTTTTCTTTTCCGACAAATTTTGAGAGGAATTCTTCGGAGATGAGAAGCATTTCGGCATCAAAAAATTTGTTCGGGGACGTCCGTTCTGGAGAAATAAAAAGAAACATCTTGCCGATAAACACTTAAGGAACGTGCGTCACTGCGTCTGCTGAGATATCATTTTTCAGATATCTCTACCTCTGTTTTACGTTGAAACGATTTGTTCATGCGTGTACTTATTCACGTTGTCTCATAGGTGGATCCATCAGTTCAATCTAGGAGTTAAGTTCTATGACAAGGGGACTATGGTTTTATATGGGGCGACAAAGTGAGCGGGGTGACGACCTGTTCGTTTTCAAAGTTGTAAGTTGAGCTGGGCGATCTAGTTGCCTTGTTTCGGGAATTAAAGCTGAAGACAAGAAGCAGTCAATGTTTTTGTAGTTATCTCCGATTTCCACGAAGTGATGCATTCGCTCACCTATGGGGCAGTTTAAGAGAAAGGGAGAAGAAAAGTAGAAAAGCATGTGAGGATATGGGGAAGGTAGTCGAGCAAGTTCTGAGTTGGTGTTGTCCGAAATTCCCTCTAGAAGTTTACTCTCAAGAAGGGACTAACTACCGGTTGGCTGGATAACGTTAGTTGTTCATCCATAGTGACTGTGGCACTGATGATCCGAGTCAAACTCAGGTTACACCGAAAAACAAGACTTCCACGTCTTTGAAGTCGATTAATTGATGGTAGGCCCTTCTGGGAGGAAGAAGCTGCTCACCCTCAAGTTGCTAGGCTTAACGCTGTCACAGTGTAGACCAAGAGCTAGCTCATCAAGATATCATTACTATCCTGGGTGGCTGTTCAATGTGTAGAGCACCTTGGCGAAAATCGATCGCCATTGGACTTTTTATAGTACAAAATCCACACAGACGTATTTACCTCAGATAAAATTTGACTGATGTTCTGAACTTTGCAGTTTTCCATAAAATTTTATGGAAATCAGTCACAGACCAGACAAAAGCGTTCTTACCGATATGCTCAAGTACAGTCCGGACTGTTGCAGGCTTTTTTTAGATATGCGAAGTTATTTCCGCTACTTCCTGATGAAATCTTCTGATAGAAGTAGTCACTCGGTGTTCGAAAGCATGTCTCAATATTTGACAGCAAACATCCTTAAATTATGGTTTTGACCTTATTACATACTGTTAGGCCTGTACGGTTCTATTCAGCGTTGGTTGAATTATTCGATTCTCAAAAGCCCCATGTCCTCGAACCACGGCTTTTTTAATCGTCTACTTCAACAAATCTGTCTACATGCAGCATCTAATCTAAAGTGCTATTAGATAGATAAGCTGGTCCTTTAGAATTTCGGCATGAGTTTCTAACTTTCTTAGAACAAACAGCTTGCTCTTTGCACTGAGGACCACTTGAGGTCAATTTTGATACATTTTGTTACTTTTAAAATTCAGGGGACGATGTTGATTAGCGACGAGAGGCGTGACTACAACATGAGAGTCAAAGGACCGTTTCTCGGCTTGGAACTACAGTACTCCAATGAAAAATTACCTGCTCATGGATGATATCTCTTTGCACTTGTTGTTACAGAGGTCTCTGATTTTTATGACGGCCGAAGGGCCATATGAGGGCCGGTCCGAATGGACAGTGGCTATCGTTTTCCGAATGGAAGTTGAGTGCGTGGTGTATACCGAAGCAGATTTGGTCAGAACGGAGCGGTTCACCTTGTTCTTTCTAGTTCATAAAATGATAATGATTATAATTGTAAACTGTTGCGGTGTTTGGACTCTTTGATGAAGCTAAGGATAGCGGAAATCTGATCACATCATGCCTATCTTAGGCATCTCTCGATAACGTCGGATGTCCAACACCGCCGCTGATCGAATCTCTTCTATCAGCTAACGGAATCCGGATGTCGCCCACCCGGAAGGGGTTATAATTTAGCCGCTAGCCTTTGCAGTAGCCGTTTGGCTTTCTCATCAGCATCAACGGCAATCCGATGGGGGGTCATGGAATGGTGAAGCATGGTCTGGGGCGAGATGCGAAAGAAACGCCGAGAGACTGAGGTCGGAGGGGAGGTTGATCGCCGAGTGTGGCGACTGAGATGGCCACGAGGAGGCGGCTGCGGGCCGCGGCAGGGATCAATAGGAAGGAGGGGGAGGGCCCGGGTTGGCATGCAGATTCTGACATGAATGGCGGTTTATTAGCTATGACTGCCAAGGAATTCTGTTCCGTGCTCTTGCTTACTTTTGTTTTTCGCTTAATACGACTAAGCTCCCTACTCTGAGTCGCCGCCACATTAATCGGAGACCATTCAGATGATGTAGCCGACTGGAAGGCGTCTTTCGGCACACCTAATTAACGATTACATGCCATATGCATATGGCTTTGACGAGCAGTCGTAAAAGTTTTTCCAAACGTCTCGCCTTTCCTTTTTTCTTCCTCCGAAACCGTATCCCTTTGCTTTGTCAGGGTTCACTCCTGCGGTCGTACTTCATGCTTTTCATCTAAAGCTACTTTCGGTTGAAAATGATGTCCTGAGCAGAGGTCACCTCACCTCTGAGCTCTTTTAGGTTGTTTCTGCAAAACAGGGATTCTAAAAAATTTTTAGAAACAGGATAGTTTCGTGAAGCTCCTTTATGTAAGCAACAGAGCTCTCGGGACCGGATCGAGAGGGCACCTTGACAGGGAGCGGCTTCTATAAGAAAGTCGGTTCTGATGCCGAACTGGAAACATCGAAATCAGGCTCTGGCCAAGCGATCCGCCAATCCTCATAAAAATACCTCTGATCGGATTGCTGCTCATACATTCTCTCAATGACCCATCTGTCAGCTACTGTAAGCCCCAGTTTAAAAATGTCACTCGTCGAAAACCAATGCTTCACATATATCAAATTTTATGTGAACCCATCGCTCTGCGAACCCTCTTACTTATAATACGAGTGAATCTTCAGCGTTCTTTCTGTGGTCGTTTCATCTTCTTGTGATTCCAACTGCTTTCAATCGCCCATTTCTACCATTTATCAGCAACGTCTTTTTCAGTGACTGTCCGCACAGTAAAAGAAGGGGCCCCGTCTGAAGAAGTCTCGAAGTCTTGTCATGTTAGGCGGTTCATTGTAAAGTTTGCATCTAATCCGTTTACTGATTGAAGAAGTCATCACTGGACGTAGATACTGGTCAACATTTCATTTTTTTAGCATCGTAATGGTTCAGTGTTATATTCTATGTATGGGTTACTGTAGGAGACGGTAACTAGTCAATCCAAGCTGTTGTTCATAAGCAAAAGTGAGAAAAGAACGCTTCAAAGGCAATAATTGTGTATTCACATACGTTCCTGCGGAAGCAGTAGTTGGCAGGAAGGTAGTGCGAAAACTGATCGACATAACTTAACTTCATGCTAATTATATAGAAAACTATGAAAGGTATGAAGACTTATTGTACTCCAGTTAGTCGACGTATAGAGGTTACTTGACGATGACGCTGAAAGAAGTGCCTTATTATGGTTAAAGCGCTCGTCTTAAGGATGACGGACCCGAAAATCCCATAGGAGTTTACCCGACTCTGGCTCTACATACAAGGCCTCTCGATCAGTCATTTATACTGGTTCAGGTCTACCCCTCCTAAACAGCTCTCAAGATGTATTAAGCAATGCTTTGCAACCAATACTGATATTGAAACTTCCCAAACAAGCTTTTTACCGAATAAATCTGACGAATGTATAAGATAGAAGCATTGGGGATGCTATTCGTCAGCATACTTACTGCCATTTCTCAACGTTGAAGGAGAACATGGGCACTTTTCACGAGCTGCGATTAATGACCCCTTGCCTTTAGGGTGATGGATGGTCGGTCTTCAGTAGATGATGAGGAAGGTTATGGAGCTCCTGGCTTACCTGGTCTTTCATATCCCTGTACCGATTAGGGGGGAAGATTACGAGTGGCGAATAATGACCAGAACATCTCGTCAGCGGTAGGGACTTTCTAAGGGCTTTGTCAACGTTCCAGGAAGGGGATTAAAAGTTCAGAGTCACACCTTCAATTGTTCCCTTTATGAGCGTGTCAGGTACTTAATCTCAGAATGGTATTAGGAGTATATGTCCTGGGTTTCCTAGTGGGTACAGGTGTTGGGATTTGAATCCTCCCAGTTAATCTAGCGTCAAATCAAGGACCTCAAGGAAAGGTAACTAATTTCACTTGAAGGGAATTCGATTCTCGGACAGCACACGAACTAGCGCCACCTTTCGTCGCTATCTATTTCATGCCTTAACACCAGGAAACTACAGAGATTCCATGAAGAGCAGTCTGGGTGCGTTGAATCAGCCTGAAATTGCGAAACTTTCAGACGGAAAAGGCCATTTTTCAGTTCATCGATGCGTTCGTTTTAATTTCAATTCGTATCGTCCAATTTCGGGAATTTCGAAGCGCAATGTCATGGAAATTGCATGGCTTGAGTGTCGCAAATCCCTTAGCTGCTGCCAATCCACATTCTGATGAACCGTGTAGTCCGATGGCGATTCGATTGTCTCGATGTATAGCTGTGTCTCTCCAACCACGCTTACATGCATCGATTTTGCCAATGCATAGCCGCAGAGAAGGAAGATGCAATTCAAATGCGTCCGTTCGAACTTGTGCGGTGGCTTTGTTTGGCTCGTTTGAGCCATCCCGGGACAACAACGTGCTTTCGGCAATGATTTGTGTACGATTTTGATGTCCGCAATCGTGCCAGCCACGCTGTGTTTTCCATTAAAACTCAGTGGCGTGACGATGTCAAAGAGACAAACAGAATGGAGACGACCGTCTTGTCCGGCGCTCGTTCTGCCTGGTTTCATCCTGATTGACGTCAGTCGGCTGGGTGCATTGTGTGATGAGCTGGGACGACGAAAGGCTCCGTGAAGCTCACGTCTATGCCCATACTCGGCTCTCTTCATAAGATGTCCCTCCCTGTCACTCATATCTGCAGGGCTTTCAAGCGCTTTTTTTTCAGGAACTGCTGAACACTTTGCACATCATCCGCCGCTTCTGTGAGATTCATAGAGGCGTTTGAAGTGGCCAGTTGTGGGAATTGAATTTTCGGATTTCGGCGACGTTTTTCTTTTTTCAAAACCCTCTTGAGCTCCATGTTTTCATATCACTCATATACCATCCTCAAGATTTACTTCCTTCACGGGAACTGACTTTCCACATCAACTTGCGAGTCAGAATTGGTACAATTTTGAACAGACAAAATGAGAATTAAACTTTGCCACAATTCACCCCTTAGATTTTGCGTGCCATATAATTCGATTTCCACCTCATCTAATTTTTCATCAATGCGAAGGCCTCCTATAGCTTTATAACAGAGGGTGCTTAAGTTTGAATTGGCAATTTGTAATTGTCAGAAAAATAGGAATTCGGCAAGAAGCGAAATAAATAAATCAAACGTTACTACCTACAAGTACTGTAATTTAATGGGGTAAGAAGGTACTCTCGAATAGTATGTGTCATATGGAAACAAAGAACTTCTGGGTGAGAAATTCAAATTAGATTCACTGCAACCACAGTAATTAGGATAAGGACCACCAAATTAAAACGCCCGAATTAACTGATTTCTTTTGAATCTGTGGACTTTACTATTTTCCATTCTCAAAAGTGCCGTTACACATAAGAGTGTGGGAAATTGCGTGTCCTGAGAGGTAAGTGCAAGGGGCGATAGAAATAGGAAGATCCTAGAATGGCCTCATTGTCGTCATTATGGACTTGAAAAGCTTTCTTCTAGTGCATCTTAGGTGATTTTCCTCTGTCGCGAAGACATTTCCCAATTTAGCTCTGAAATCCGGGATGTCGGGTTAATGCCAAGGGGGGGGGGGGTTTGCTTCCTGACATTTCTTCGTAACCTTTTTTGGAATTTTTGTCTCCAGCTCCATTTCGCCTTGACAAGCAAGCTCGGTGTCCTTTTTCGCGAACCGGATATGTGGTCAAATTCCTTTCAAGTCTTGAAGGCCTTTTAGATTGCGACCGAATTCCATTCAAGACACAGTCCAGGCCTTTCAAATTTTTTTGAAGATAAAGGCCCTGAAGCTGAGGCACGTTCCTCTGAATGTTAGGCAATGCTGTTCGTGCCTTCTGAATTCTTGAAGCAACTTGAGCGGAAGATCAGTGCATGGCCTGTTTGGAGTGTTTTAATCAATAACATCTGCTACGTCACCTTTCGGAAAAGCCATTTGTGAGATGAAAATCCTTTAGTCCTTCATGATGAGGTGGTATATGAATTTCATGGATCGTAAATATCTCACGAATTTGGTTCAGATTACGGCCATTACCTACCTAATTACCAACATTTCGGATCGGCTTTTTCAGAGGTAGAAGACAGGGGGGTTATATTCCGAGGCTGGAAATCAGAGATTACCCGGCATCAAACGTAAAGTAGCGGTATTGACACATGAGTACTAATGTATCTACCAGTTTGTCTTCTTGGAAGGAGTCACAACTCAGTTCTTCGAACTCTTGAAATTTTTCTTTTGGAAGTACATCTCTGGAGGAACAAAGCTCTCCCCAAGAAACTCACGGCCCCTTTCTAGAAAGTCTCTTCTTGGTAGGGAGCTGCAGATTGCTTTGTTCTTTGCTTCTTTATAGTCATGAAGGAACGTGCAGTTCATCAGAAGAACGTTCAATTGGGAAAGATGTCCGCTATCAGATTTTTCTGGGTGCCCCCCAATGGAGTTTGACGGACTGAGATAGCGTAATCGCATAGCTATCTCGTAAAGACTGCTTCTCACTTTTTCGAAGCATGCTCCTACCCTAATCCTAAAATCCGGGTCGAGTTTTCTGCTTGAGCGTTTGCGGCTTGTTTTCCACCTTAAATCCGATCACATTTTAGATCCCACCACTAGTTTTGGTAATGATTAAATTAGTTTAAATGTTGCCAAGAACTGGCTCCAGTTCCTCTGTAGAAGATCTTGTTGATTTGTTTATCTGAATTTGCAGAGCAGAGGTAGGGCTTTTAAAAGTTCTGCGTTTCCCTATTGACGCAGTGATTCTGTTATTGTCAGGTGTTGATTGATTATCTTTGTTTCAATAGGGATCAAAAGGATGATGACCAGGAATGAGCAATTTCAAAAATATGGATGGGGAAAGTAAGAGGCTCCTGTGGGCAAGGAAGCTCCAATGGTTGCTTTCCGAAGCACATGGGAAGGTCGTTCTTAATCCAACATCTTCTAATAAACCATCATCTACTTTCATTTTTTTGTTGTGGATCACTCCCATGTCCAGGTGCTTACAAACAGTAACTTCCTCAGTGACCTTAGTTTGTTCTTCTCAAATAGGGGTGTATATATATATGTATTTATTTATTTATATGTATATAACGGTAATAGCCTTGGTTCCTTGCTCGGCTTCTTTTCTGAGGCCGTGGCTGGGCTCCCTTGTCCATTATCGCACATATTTGGTCCCTGGGACGTCTCCACTTTCCTTGAAGGTATCCTTCTGAGTGACCGGATTATTTAGTTTCTTTGAAAAAGGTTTCTTATTGGCTTGAGATTAAAAATAAGAACTGTTTTCAACTGAAGCTTTTTGAAGTATTCCCATAACTCGATTTGTGGTAAGTCAATGAAGAGGTTCAGTGTCGGGCAAGAGGAGTCCTATAGACTGATTTGAAATTCCACAAAATTTTGATGACTTTATAAATGCGGTACCCGTTTGCATAAATTGAATAGGCAAAACCGAGGAAGAGGTTACGGTAGCGACTTGAATTGATTCAAGTTCCTTCCTAATTTTTCGTACAATTACCAAATAGCAAGCTTTCGAGCGGCTTTGTTTACGGCTGGCAAGATGGCCGAGTTGATAACTGCACGGAAAAACAGAAATCCTAACGCCTAGACCTCGAGTACAAACCCGATTGGCAGAGCTCTGTGAAGATCATTTCTTCTACCATCGACCTATCAATAATAAAAAATGATTCTTTGCTCTCATATTCGCTGTAGGACCGCGACTTATAACTTCGCTACACTATTGGCAGTGCAATTTTGGGGGTTAGATTAGTGAATTTCTATTTGTGCGTTCTATTCTGCAAAGATTACAAGCCTTCAGGAAAAAGATTGTATAAAAAAATTAAAATGGGATTTGTGGTGAAAATCTCGTATGGTTGAATGCCAACCAAGAATTCTTAGTGTTCGGTCCTATTGTTCATAGTTACCAAATCCTCAAATACCTTTTTCTTGAAAGAATAATCCCACCTTTTGTCGTGAAATGCTCGAACATACGTCATTTACATCCCCAATCTCTCCTGTCGTCCGCTGGATTTCTCTTAGTTTCTCACTATCATATATGGCTTCTTTCGATCAACCCAGCAGGGGATATAACAACTGTCCTCAACCCTTAACTTATGAATCCTTTGAGTTCCCATACATCGCTGAATCCTTCAATATGTAGCATTTTTGCATGTTAATGGTCTTGTTTACCTGCGTCACGGAAAAACAAAAACAAGAGTGTGTAAAAACATGTCGTTCATTGGCAATTCGGTGATGCAACAGCTGTTCCTAAGTACCTAATAACATTTCTGGTTGATATACCTGGTCCACGATGCCGAATCTTTGTGGTACAGCTGCACGACTATGGGCGGAGTGGAGGGCTAATCTCGTGCTCATGAGTTTGGTGGTACTAATTGTCTTGTAGGGTCCTAAGACCCCTTAGAAATTTTGCAACTAGTACTCCTAATTGTTTGCGATTAACTGTTGAGGCGCTCCTCGCATTTGTTTCAGAAACTGTGAGCAGAATCTTTGTGTTGGAATGACCAGGAGAGGCATCCATTTGCCTGTTGGAAGGCAACACCATTGAAGAACCAATACTTTCTAATTCCTAAACTCAATTTTCAACAGCAGTAGCTAATGGCACAACTGCAATGGTCTGGAAAATGGGGTGCGTTGGCCAATGCTATCTCCAAGCGAATGAAAGCGTCCGAACATGAATTCATCCTCAAAGCTCAATTAGAACTCCCTTCCTCGGTGTTTGCTTTTTGATTGACGGGATGGACGAAAAAAAATGGAGGCGACGTAGACCAACGATTCCCTTTCGCCGATTAATTGCCGATTGCACATCGGACTTCCTATTCTCTGATGAAGAAAGTCTCGCTAATAAGTAGACCAAACACCACTAAAACGATCCTTTCTAGTTTTCTCTGACGTAGGAATACTGACTGGGACATGTGGTCCCATCATCCCAGTTCAGTTTGGCTCTAATGGGTGCGAGCAGAGCTCTTAGGTCGATTTTCGCCTTATAACAAGATGACCTTTACAGCTGCCCTAAGTAGGAGTCTAGGGAACAGCCCTATATTGTTGGAGTGAAACTCGTGTACTTTAGTATTTGAGCTGGGCCACAAAATTGCTACACACGCCAATCAGGCTTTTCTACGTATTGACCGAACTTCACAATGAGGTTCATGTTCTTTCGACAGAGTACAGCGTTTCTTTAGTTTTGCCGAAGACCTAATGAAGCGCCCTATTCTCCCAGATTGACTGGAGCCTGTACATGTTGTTTGTGTAGTCGAGCATCTGTACTCTTCCACTGACGCAATCCTTTTGGCGAATTCTTCTTCAGCCATCAACCGCATCCAATCAATGGGACCCATCCATCCCACCTGGTCGATTCGAGACAACTATCAAGTGCCGATGTAAGGGTCTCCGCTCATACATATGCTTCCGAGTTTATGTTTCTGTTGCATAGTACGACGGTATAGGAACAAGCTCCCAGTTCCTACCTATTCGAATTTAATGCTTCATTTCGTTTGGTTTTCACTTTCACTCTTTCAGGGCGATTGTATTTCCTTTCCCTCTTCGTAGAGGTAACCTTGTTCCCTATGCCTCGACCATCCCTTTGAAATCCCTTGGGAACGATTTGCTAATTGTTAGTGCTGCTTATAAGATCCTAATCTTGTTGTAAACAATCCTTCCGTAGCAGCGTCATCGAAGTGCGTCACTGTGACTGATTCATTTTCGTCACTGCCTTCCAGAATCAATGAATGTGGTCGTTCCGATGCTGATGAGCCATCTGCTCCGAAGCGCTCTCATCTAAATGGATAAACGTTACATTTTGCTCGCATAGCCTTAGCTTCCTACTGGCTCATGAATCATTAATCTTGGCGTCATAATGGATATCCACTCGATTGAGCGCCTAGGGATTATCCTTCTTCATTATCTTATTCATAGAGTAACGATGGAATTCCTTCGTGAATGATTCAACGACGTCGTCGGAACTGACTATGGGGTTAGCCTTTGTTCTGGATTGCTGTACCAGTGGATCCATTGTTTTTCAGCATTAAATTGGTTCAACATTACTAGAACAATGATTTGATAATCATAGGGTATCACCTGTTATCCCTTGATATAATGTCGGGAAACAAGTTTCTGTAGAAAAATCTGAGAACGAGCTTGCCTGGGAGCTACTAATTGAAGTTCGGCATAGAGTAGTTGTGTTTTACAANCTTTTTATGTGGATGCCCTTTTAATGTAATTCTAGAGCTTTAAGTATTTTATAGCATGGCGTAATAAAATCTAATAGTAATCCATTATCAAGCAACGCTGACGTCGAGCCACATTCCAATATATCGAGTAATTAAAGCTCCGACGAAGTAGTGACTCATCATATTACATTCATTCTAAGGCTTTCTCCTCGAGGACGACTACTGCTCTCATAAGTTCCATAGCCTATAGGGTAGCCCCCATTTTATCGCTTTTGACTATACCAATTGTTTTGAGGAAAAATAAGGCCCCTGTTTTGATGAGCGTTCTTGATGTGTAATGGTTCTAATGACATGTTGGTGAGTTGTTTTTGGATTCAAATTCAGATTGATGTCAAAGGAGATGGCAGTCTTTCTGTAGCAAGCTTAACTGGAACTCAAGGTAGTTGTCTGGGGTAATGCTCATTTGAGGTGGTTGTCATATGGGCGGAAATACCTAACGTGGGCGGGATACCAATGTAAGTCTGGCCAGACAACAAATGGCGCTACATATCCAGTATGATCAGGGAAATTATAAGTTTTTGTCTTTTTCCAATCACAGTTGTGATTTTCGACAGGGTTCCAGAAAATGGCTAATGATGGATGTTTAAACGATAAACTTTGGATCTCTGCTTTCTTACCCGCTATATCGTCCCTCCTTGGATGGCAGATATCGCAAAACAACAGGAATCCTCAAATGGGTTTGAGACAATTGCCAGTTGTCATGCCAGTTGCTTTTTCTGGAGGCCCACGTGCCTTCCATGTTTGATGTAACCTAGACGAATTCCATTTCATTAAGAAGGGTAAAACAAGATAGGACTCTAGGGCTCATGCTCTTTAAATTGCATAACGAATACTCAAGCAGAATTTGTGTCAAAACAAATTGGAGCTCGGTAAAAACAATTGAATTACTGTTTACGGTCATTCGCAATTCTTCAATTGCTAAACAATCTATCATCTTTCCGAGAATTCTTCCGTAGTCTCTGCTGAATCACAATTGCCCCTTTTGCGGTTGTCCTCGGGACGTATGCTTCGTGAAGAAAACATCTTCCATCTTTTGATAAATATTTCATGATGGTGTGGGAACAACAAGCAAATATGTAATTGATCTTTCTCTTTTGACGTCCTTATGGAGTGTTTTCGGTTACTAAATATTCTGAACCAGTTGGTTTTTTCAGAAGGAACGGAATAACCCCGCATTCAGCGGACATTGACGTTGCCACCGCGGCATTGGGCAGAAAACAATCACATGTTGGAACATCGACATAGCGCCGACGACGAACGTCAGTGAACCTGACATCGTCCCATCTTCCTTATAGAAATGTAACTTTATTATTATTATTTTTAATCTCAATCGATAGTATTCAGAGCAGTGGTAGGAAGACTGGGCCAGAACAAGAACGGGCTCAGCAGCATCAGTGGTTTCCTAGTTTGGCTACTATGAGTTGGGCAAATGGTCCACCAAATAGGGCCACTTGGAGTTTTTGAGGACCATTTTGGGAAGATTTCCGTTATTTCTTTTCCTTCTTCGTATATGGGGAGGCATAGGACCTGGATCCCTCCCAAGTTATGCAGTGTTGCATATTTCTTGCACAATGTTCATAGTGCCCCTTTTTTGGAATCGTTAGGCTCTGGAGTTTGCTGTTGAGGTTTAGATACGTATTGGTCTTGGGAATCGCAGAAATGCTACCGTACAGGGTTAGGTCTAAATTTATTGAAGGCACGATATCGTTTTCTCGCAGTTCGATTCTCTCAATCGATGCTTATTTGATTCTTATTGGAACCTTCGTGTTTTCATAAATTCCGCTTGGCGAAGGGCTATGACTGAGAGGAGGACTGTGAAGTTTGTTCAGTTACCAGTTTACCCAAGCCTTGTAAGCCGTAACTCATAACCCATACTTATGCAGTTTACAAACTCGATGTTATTGTTACCTCAAAACAACAACTTGGCTGCCACATGGTCGTGCTGAAAGATTTATGGGGCAAGTACATTAAATTTATTATCTGCACGGCAGCGCTTCTCAGCTGGGTGCCAACCTCTAAGAATGAAATAACTTTGAAAGTGTCTATACTGCAAAGTCAGTTAATAGTATTCATACGTATCAACTTAGTGTGACTCAAATAGATCTCATCAGTACTGTATTCCTATGTTTAGCCCTACTGGCAGAATAATGGGCGCCAGTCTCACCTCTCCAATACCTCATCGACCCCCTACATCGGTAAGTTTTTCCAGAGGAAACTGGTATAGTTAAGAGAATAAGGTTCTCATAAGTCTACATTTAAGGTCTGTAACCACCTGTTTTCACCACCGGATGCGCCAATCTTCGTACCAAAACGTCAGTCTGTACTCATACAAGGTTGGCAGTGGAGTAAGAAGAATATACAGCCAGTCGCTAAGAAGTCAATGGGAAAAGGTACAGGTTTGTTCGAAAAAATCTTGCAGTCGGTACCTGGGGTTTCCTGGATTTGAAATCAGTCCTGACAGAATAGTTATGGCGTTTGGATCTTTAGAAATGGATCCAGTTTATAGAAACAGTTCCTTGGCTACAAATAAAAAGAATTTTACATGAAGTCTGGAAAGCAGATTCACGTAGATATCATTTCGAATGATTTTTAGCCTTGGGCCATTAAATATGAGTAGAAATGCTTTAGAACACATCGGATCACGCTCGACAGACAGCATGGCAACCTATCGCACCCAACGGGATCTGCCTTACTCACAGATCCCAATCACTCTAGATAACAATCAGAACTATAAAAGGTAGTTGCCATCCAAACTCTTCGAGAAGCCTTCTATAATGAAATCCCTTCAGATACGAACCCGAAACTACAGTAATCCCGAATTTCTACAGTATACGCGAAGAGATCAAAAGGGAGTTGCGTTTGAATAAGCAAGACTTTGTAAACAATAATCTGGTGAGTCCAGAAGGACCTCCAGCACGAACTCCACTCAGTCCCACTCATACAAGGTAAGTCTTGTAGTGCCCGCTTTTTTTTCTGATACCGTAATTGATGACATTCAGGGCGAATACAACCGTAGCTGGTACTATTTCGAGAAAGCTCATCAGTAATGGGACCGTGAAACATTCGGAGAGCAGTGACGAGAAGAAACCCTCCAAAACCCCACTCGATATCAATGTTGGTTCTTAATTTTCGATTTTTTTTTTAAATAACCTTCTCTAAGTTGCCAGCCTGGGATGGAAGCCACCGGTTTGTTTACTTGTAAAATATTATTTTCAACTGAGGTTGAAATATATACATTAAACAAATTGGCTTCTACTAATAAGTTCGGTAAGTAAATCGTGCATTGAAGCTGGGAGATAAGATATGGAGAGTTTTTTGGTACGGTGGATTGAACATCCCTGGATGATACGAATCGGCACGAATCTGACGTATCATTTTTGTTCATGACTCTGGGGTTGTTATGAACACGACCATCTTCAAGGTTGAGCACGACCCAGCGGTCTTCACTAATTACAAATTCCTAATTTTTTTAGAATTGAATTTGCCTCCATCTCTGAAGCTCTCCCTCCACCCTCTTTCTGGGAAAGGATGAGCTGCAAAAAGAACTAAATTTAGTTTTTGCGTAACAGTGTTAGTACCAAGAATTTACTCACCTCTTGGGAATGGAAGTGCTCCTAAACAACTCTATTCCTGAGTTCTTTTTTTTTGTTTCTTGGTAAAAAGCTGGCGTCAGGAAGTGAACGACAGGTCATCTATGCTTCTCGAAAAGTAATTTAACTTTCATCGTCATTGGTTTGCATGTTAGTTTGCATAATTATAAATCCAACTGAAACGCTCTTGAGAATTCTCATGCAAGAATGTTCCTGAGAGGACTTGAAAGAAATTGTGATCATCATTCATCGCTGTTCATCCCCAAAATCTTATTAACAATGAGCGCATTTTTCTTCCGAGATTCCTCTCGGAAACTTTCTCTCATGCGAGTTTTTCAGAACTTTTCAGGTGGTCTTATAAATATGGAAAGCAGTGCAGGTAGCGATAGGATATCGGACGCCAATCGGAGGAGATATTCATCGATTAATCGTAATGATCGAAGAAATTGAAATGAAAACGATCCGATAAGCTGATCAACATGCAACTCTGTACCGCTGATTTTTTTGGAGATACCTTTTTCACCTGAAGTTCTGAAAAAGAAACTGTTAAAAAAGGCAGGAAACCATTTTGTACTCCTCTAATTTTTCCAATTCGATACATATCCATTCCTTTTCCCGGATTATTCAACCCTACTAGGTTATTAGCGGAAAATTATGGCTCATAACTCTAGCGGAAGCTATGAAGCTTGCTGGATCCAATGTAATGGAAAATCTTAGGTTTTCAAACGTACCCACTTTTGAAGAAGTGGGTCTGTACAACAGCGCTTATTGAGGCTTTGCTTATTGGCCGTCTGCGATTGAAATGAATTTTTTCCATCAACTCAATTTTGTCGTATGGCTTCTTGCCTGTCGTGCTCTAGCAGCGAGCCTAATTTTCAAAATCTGTACTTTAGGATTTCTCAGAAGCCCACGCATTTTTTGGCGGCTTTGCGCACCCAAGAGATTCCTATGAACGAGGAAACTTTTTCCATAGCAAACGGTTCGAGGAATAAGAGTTGTAGTAGCACAAGTGCGAAGTGAACCTGAACACGATGGCCCCTTCCCTATTCGTTGGAGCACAATAAGACTAAGCCTACTTAGGTACGTAAATGCCGGGGGCCTGGATAACCAAGGGTGTTAATTGTTCATTTCAGATGAATGAGCTGATCCAACAACTTATAGTTCATCAGCGGAATTATNNNNGCTCGATATTCCATCAACCAAACGCAGACTAGATGCAACAATTTTTCGCTAACCATTGCTTCTGTGCGCTTATAGCGTAACCCTATGTTTAGGCATTTTTTTGAAGTTCAAAGTTTTCAATAGTATAATAGGCATAGAACAAATGCAAATGCTTGAGTTTTGTATTTTCGCGAAAATTGCTGAATGGTTTTGTGAATTTTTGAATTCTGTTCATTTTGTTATTTTCTGTTCTTCCACTTGCATCTATTTGCAAATTCTTTCAGTCGACTCGACGTCGTACCGTAATCCAGGCATCCACTTCGGAACTACTACGAGGTCTTGGCCAGTTCATTGCACAGAACAGTCACATTGCCGCGTTTGAACCAGCACATCTTGTCATGTGGCTACGTACCGTTGATCGAGCACTTCTACTTCAGGTTAGTACTGCAGGAGCGGCTGAAGCACTTATGATGGCAGACGAGAAGACGGGAGCTAGGAGCTAGTATGTGTAAGCTTAGGTTGGGATACGGCTCACATAAATTTGTCACGCGCGGCTCAGCTCGGCGTGATTGAAAGGTCCGCACTGCTTGTGTCGGATTTGTGAAAGACATGTCTAATTTCACGTCCACTTCATTCCCATCTACGCTTTTCCCTAGCCTTCGTAGACATTTTGTAGAAGTTCATGAAAGAACGGACTTGTTTATCAAATGTGCTGTGCAGATGAGTGGAGTAATGTTGGAATGTTATTTTCAGGGATGGCAGGACGTGGCATTTATCAATCCAGCAAATTTAGTCTTTGTTTTCTTGATTATCAGAGAAGTAATTCCAGGTATGAAAGCACTACAGTGAGAAGTTGAATACTCTTTTGAAAAAGGATTATTTTCAGATGAGGAATCGATCCATACAGTAGATGATTTGCATGCTTGGGTGCTGACATGTCTCTATATTAGTTATTCCTATATGGGCAATGAAATCTCGTACCCTTTGAAGCCTTTCCTCATCGAACTTGTGAGTTGGAACAATGGATATTGATTTGTCATGCGAACGCCTTATATTGATCAAAAAAGTGTTGTGTTCGTTTGATAACGGCTGCCTTTTTTCAGATAAAATCAATAATTATGGTCCACTGCATTTAAGCTTGATTTGGTTCCAGTTTTTTTTGTGTTTCCGTGAGAAAAGAATTTTTTGGCATTCATCAAACCCTTTCTGGGATGCGCACTGGCACTAGTTGCCAATTCGAAATTGTAGTTTTGTTTGAATGCGTATTTCGCCCGTAAATGAAATGTGGGATCCAGCTAGCATATAAGTCAGTGGTTTCACCTTCCCAAGCGAGCCTGGTAACAAGTAATCAACCCTAGGGGTTGGTTTCTTGGTTGGCCTAAATGATATCAACTCAGAATGCAGTACCATTATCACATGTGTGGTAGCGGCACAATGCGGCTTATACCACCTCGGGTTTGGTCCAACGATGCTGTCTCGAATCGGCGTCAAGTCACGCCAACTGGGTCTCTCATCCTACCAGATACCGTAGGTAGATACCTGGTTGGCCTGGGAGGGTAAAAANCCCAACAGGCCAAGTAAGTACTAGACGGCATCACTATTTTGAATGTATCTTAAATTCGTGAATGATGGAACTGATTAGCGGCCTAGAACTTCATTCTTTATCGTTCATAACAAAGCTTAACCATCAGAAGTTTATGCTACGGATTTTTATCATGACTTTTTCAGGACCGTGATAAATTTTGGGAACGATGTGTAATGATAGTGACGAATCACAGCGAAGATATGCTCCGACTCAATTCGTCGTCCGCATTTTTCACCGAGGTATTCAGCGAACTCAAAACCTACTCGACGGATTTCTGACGATGTCGTCACGGTGTATCTGAATCCGTTGTGCGCCGAAGGTTTCGGTTCTAATCGATATGCACTTTTTGTTCATTATTTTCTAATCACTGCTTGATCTCATTCGATCATTCTGATACTCATTCCATGACGCTTCCTTTTTTTCATATGTGATCTCGCAAACTTGCCCTGACCTCTCGGTGATGATCTCTTTTGTAATTACCAGTCAGTAAACTTAGGGACTTTGTAAACGGATATCCGGTTCATTGAATAGCTGAAGAGCCGTAGTTTGGTAAGTTTCTCACGATTCCGTGCTAGCGGTGCTTTGTATTTCTTCTTATTCATCTAGCTGCGTTCAGAGAGCTTTCAGATATTCACGCGATGGATCATTATCCATGGTTAGTTTGTGGGCGATAACGATGATGACCACAAAGCGGCGTGACCCTTAGTATTGAGTGATTTGGGGCGGTTAGGTCAATCATTCATCAGAGGGTAAAATCGACTCAAAAGGTCATTATCCACATTTTGTGTTTCAAAATTTAGTTGCGCACTGTCGCTCTTAGGACATAGTAAAGTCTGAACTCCTTTCCCCCTCTACACGGAACAACATCGTCAATGTCAGAATCGACGTTTCCGCTCCGTCTTTGAGCAGCCGAATATGATGCCAGCCTGCACTTGAACAGCTCTTTCCTCAGCGGGTCTCTTACCCGAGCATTCGTTCTCTCCGTCATCTTGCCTAATTCACACTACGCCATGCCATTCTTGTTCCACCACGACCACCACCACCACTTTAGTGTCCTTTTTTGTTTACAAGACCTTCCGCTTTTTGCTCAAGCCGACCTGTTCCCAGTAGATCGTAGATAGACTTCTCCGTTTATATGAGTCCCTCTCTTAACAAGGAGATTCTATAGAGATTTCTATTTGTATGATGGTGCTATTCGCTTTAACCATTCTATCCATTTTTCGCAGTTCATTGTCAATTTTACAAGTAATGTATGTAACGTTCGTCGCCACGAGATGACAGATGTTCCTTCGATTCCGTTTCCATTCGCTTTTGTGAGCTCACATTACCAATCACCAAGTTGTGCCAATATTTACATCATCGCGAAATGAACAACTTATTTCTATGTTTTCTATGTTTCCTCGACAGGATTAGGCAAAAGCAGGAAGTCCGGAGAAGTGACAGCAGCTGTAGGTGTATGGAATGATTGGAATTGCGATAAAATTGCTGATATATGGAGGATTCGGCGTTTTGTGCATCCCGTAGGGTAGAGGTGATAATCTGTAGGGAGCAAAACGTTATTAATCTATGGCTTACCTCAGAAACTTTCGTTAAAATATATTGTTTTAAGGCACAGACCTCCTTTAGCTTTTTGTGAATACTTTCGGAATAGGGGTTGTATACGGTAGTGAGACTGGTTAATTTAATGTGGAGCAGGTACCAAAAGGTGGGTCTAGAACCGAATTTGGCTTGTGTCTTCACTTTGTTTAACCAAGCACACCTTCTGTACAGAGTACCGAACTAACTGTCCGACAGACTCCTTGGGAGAGCATGAACAGTCTATTTTGATACTTGGGCTGGCCCTCGTAAGTCACAATGGTGGCCGAATATGCCTTCAAACGCCTTCTTCAATAACACAATGAGTGGGTAAGTCAAATTAGGTTGTCGTATTCCTTCGGGTAGGTGCAGTCATCAATTTCAATCTTTCAGATCTTGGCAGAAGTCATGGACTAACAGTTGAAAAAACTGGCTCATTATCAAATCGCGGCTCTGAAATTGAAAAAAAGAGGCAACCTAGTTTTTTTCGACTTAGTTTTTTTGTATTTTCAATTTTGATCAGTCTGTTTGGGAGCTTACTGAGCCTGGGCATCTTCACTCGTAGAAGTACCTAGACTCATCTTCCGGTACGAGGGAAGGGGCCGTACGTACAGTAATCAAAAAAGTCGTCAGTTCACTACCAAAGATTATGGGAAAGTTGAGCTACAAGACGGTCAGCACACATTCGGCCAACGCTCTTATCTCAAAATACCAATGAAAACGATTGTCGTTGCGATTGAGGGACCAATTTCGATTGTCAAGAGGTGCCATTATCCTTATCAGTTCAAGATAAATGAATCATTGTTTGCTTATACTTGCTCGTCAAACAATTTCGTTCAACCAAATCGGCCAATACATCCTATCGGCCCTCCTTGGCGCCCTTCTTGACGTTTTCCTGTGAAGAAATTATTTATTTTTTTCTCTTCTTAGGTAACTCACACAAATGAAATGAATTTGATTGTTTAGGGTTTTGAAGGGGTAAATGAACTATGCGGGTTTATTATAATTTATGTATAGCGTGCTTGACATCCTCATTGTTCAAATTGGCCGATTTTCTATCATTTGTTGATTAGGAAAAAGTAAGGGCTCAAAATAGGCTTCAAACTTTTGGAAAATGTTGTATGCAGCCGAGACCAGCACATTTTGAGCGACATGAATTCTTGATTATTTTGGAGTAGTTTGACACAACCCCGTAAAATAGAATACTATAACTCCTTTATGTTCGAAAATTCATAAGGTGACTTCAACCGTTTTTCGATTGTAGGCTTGCTCAACCTTGCTTGTAGACATTGACTAGCTTTGGATAGTCAACATTACAGGAATGTCAAACGTCCAATTCAGCACCGAGATCTACAACCCGGTAAGATTTCCATCCATTAGTTAGATCCTCAATGAATCCCGGGGAGTTTGTGATTTTTTTGGCATTTTGACAGTTTTTTGAAACTTCTCAGTCAGAGAAATGCATTTGGACTGGAAAGCAGGAAGTATAGAAAATGTAAATGAATGGGAAAAGTAAATGACAGGTATCAAAGCTCATACGTTCCTTAGTAGGGGCGAAGGGGAGCATTTGCTGAATCAGGACACGATGACAGAAATTTGTGGTCGTCGCAAACGACACGTTCAGGGGCGAACTTCGTTGTTCGCTACGACAGAGCACCGCGGACGGAAAATCCGCGCGGTCCGCGGTGTACAGATCATATGAGCCACTAACAATTCTTTTAAGACGCCTATCTTCTACTTTTTTGAAACAAAAAGCACCTGAAGAGTTATCTTACTTCTTCATTATCTACTGATTACAACACTGATAATACCCAGTCGTTGTCGAGGAGCTGTCCTTTTTACATTATCACTTCGCGAGGGCTCCGACGATAGAGCACTTAGAGGGTCAGAGCACTAGAATCATTATAAGGATTGCCCTTTCACGGCGGATAGGAGGCTAATAAAGTTGTAGCAACTCGGATCTAACAGAAAAATATATGGGGTCGGATGGTCCTATTTCTTATTTTTCAGAGCAATCCCATCGAAGTTCCAGTGAAGGGTTTCACTTATGGCCAACGCCTCCGAGTGGTTCTAAAACCTACTGACAAAAAAGACAAGAAATTCCATGTAGGTCGATTAATTTAATTTTTTTTATTTTACTGCTGTTGAGTTTCAGTCTCTTCAGCGACGGACTAAAAACGTTTTCGTCCCTCGAATTGCGCTAGTTTCAGATAAATCTCAAAAACGGAGACGACATCGTCGTTCACTTCAATCCTCGCTTGAAGGTATAGCTTTAGCATATTTTTGACTCTGCTGTCACTAAAGTTCGTGGTTTAAGCTCGGCATGCAAATTATTACCACATTACAGTAATAAGTAATACGGTACTGAAAAGTATCGACGAGTATCAATTACGTGAAGTATCCCGTATTCAGTCTTGACAAGTTGCTCCTAACAACAACATTCTACCACCTCTAAACTTAGACGAGTTTCTAGTTGTGCCAGTTAGTAAAAACGAAATACTAATCCACACGGTAGTGGGATGTTCTTGATCTGTGCCATTAGGTCCGGTTCTTGGCAACAGAACCGAGTACTGTACGAGGCGCACAAATGCTGATTAGAAAGAGCGTTTCTGAAAGCTTGAACAAAATGTAGGGTGAACGGATTACCAACATGAGGGCCCAACAGCTTGGAGACGGTTAGAAATCGAATGTCCGCGATTTATTCATTTGTTCCTCTTTATTTCCACACATCCTGAATTGACACAGCTACCACAGGAGAACCCTTCTTTCACAGTAGCTTTGCTGCGTTTCATGAAATTTGGTACGATTTTAGGATGAAGCATTGGTGTTCAATTCGTTCTATCAAGGTAATTGGCAGTATGAGGAGCGGGCATCGGTGGTATTCCCCTTCAAAAAGAACGAGATCTACACTATCGAGTTTGTCGCGACAGGCCAGAATTCTGTAACGGTAATTTCCTTTATTAGTTTCTGAGGGCTCATTAAAAACTAAATTGAAGGCAAGGAGTAGCCTATTAGTAGGTCAGTGATCCACTTTTTAAGCCTGTGTACTAGTTCTGATACCATTTGGATTGCATTCACCTCGTCCACTGCCTCTAAGCATACGAAAGCACCTTCGGAATCTGAAAATCTTGGAATCAACACCTTCCTTAGCCCTAACAGAGTTCTGTTTTCTTGTTGGTATAAATTTTTTTGTATTTTTTTCTTCCATGGCATCGCAGATTCAGGTACATCTCAACGGAATGCTCTTGTACGAGTTCAAAGAACGGCAGTCTGGGTGGTCTGTGTCGTCCATCGAGGTTGGAGGAGATGTGTTCATACATTCTATTCATATCGGCTAATTGCCACAGATTCTTGAATTTCGTTGAATAAAGAATTCATTCTGACAGTACCGTATTGCAATTAATGCTTGTGTGTTTGTTGGGGGTGAGCAACCCTCTACCTTGCGGATTTTCGATTTCATACTAAGATATGATCCTCACTTTCTATGTGCCTCCGTGAATATAGTCCGGTCGAACTGCCCAGAGTTATCGTCGATGCCATTTATTTATTCGTAATTTATCTCCTCACCTCGAGGGGCGTCATAGAAATGATACGTCAAGGAAGCACGAACATAAGTCAAGGTGAAAAAAGGTAATAGGATTGAAAAAAGCGACATTTGTTGGCCTCGAGGTTTCTTCGAACAGACTTCATTGTTGGCTGCTTATTTAATTATTTGTTGACTTATGTGTTTCTTCAAAAAGTTGACGTGACGAAATTTGCGTCTGACGCTTATATTTCTCTTTCCAGAATGCATGCTTCTAAGTTCCTCTTTGAGCCATACTCATGAGCTGTTCGAGTTGGCTTTATGATAGGCGTGGGTGGCTGAGGGGTTGCAGAAGATTCCTTGTACCTGTACAGTCCATGGGTTTAAACCACTTTATTAAATCTGTTACTGATATTGCATGATACCATGATAGCTTTGAATATTGCCTGTTTTCCGTTCTATTCAATTTTGAAAACACGTCTTTTTTGAGTTTGTAGGATGGTTTGATTATCTTGACAGGGATGAGATAAATTCAAAGTGATGGCACAAATCAGCAAGAAGGATTTTATCATTTCACTCATCAACAAATCCATTACTCTCCCATTCACTCGAGTAAAAATGCAAGAAATTCTTCGCGTGAACGGTCACCATGTGGAATTATCAATTTATGCTAATAATGAACTAATTTATTTTAGACAAAAGTAAATAGGTGACTGGAACGGCACGCTCTCTGTGGCTTCCGATGGTTATGATCCCATCTTCATTCATTATTACTGTTTGCACGCAGGGACGAGCGCACGGATGGCCGAGTGGTCTAAGGCGCCAGACTCAAGCGTAAACTTGCCGTGAGATAGCGGTGCTGGGCGTTCTGGTACTCGTATGGGTGCGTGGGTTCAAATCCCACTCCGTGCAAACCTTTTGTTCTTTCTTTTTATCAGTAACCCAAAAGCAACAATTTTTTTCTTTTGATAGGGTCTTCTTTGGAAAATATCTTGGTATTTACTCCTTTACTTAGCCATATTTATCTAGAGGAGTGATCATGCTTGGTGTAGTGGGAAATAGTGCTGGTACCACTATTACGGAAAGTTGGTTTTGCAAAAATTGGTTGACTTTGCTCGGAACCCGATCTTACGGCCATCAATAGCCACAAATCGCTTTGAGTCATTTGCTGCACTACTGTGCACTACTTTAGTATTGTTTTGACTAGCGCAATTCACCTAACATGAGGGAAGTTCTACGCTGACAACAAGTCGGATTTCAATTCCGAGCACTAGACTCCAATAATTGTACAAATGCTAGTAAACCCTTGATCGAGAGCTGTTTCTGATAACTATTACGCATAGCCATCTGCTTGAGCTGTAACACTTACTACAAGTGTCATTGAATGGAACAATCATAGATCATAGATATGCCACTTATGCCACTGCAAGTGCGGCTGAGAGGCCCAATGTGGACCGTTTATCGTCTTTAATGGTTCCTGTGCGGGGGTATGTCGCTTGATTTTTCGCTTTTTTTTCGAATCTTTTTTGAGGCTTCTCTGTTCATTCCCATCTTTCTCACAAGGGAAGGATCCCAAGTCGAAGTGGCCAATTGAAATGGGATCCATACCGCTAGGCGTATTTTTTAATGCTGATTTCAAATCTGCATTCAAAATCTGCCAAACGATTCTCTGAACGAAGTTATGGAGGTGGTCTCGGAGAGCGCTCAACAGGAGAAAGCACAAAAGCCATGGTCGCCGGCACCGCAGCAGTGGCGGCTTGGAGTGGAGGTAAACGTGACACTTCACAGGCATGGACCAAGGATCGGGTTTGGTGGGCGGTGGCGTTTTTGCATCTTGCAGGACTTCAGGTTGTAAAAAGCTTTTTATGTTAGTTTTACCGCCTTCAGCGACTTTCTAGTTGCTGGGGCAAGTCAGTTCCTACTTAAACCGTTTTCCACTGCTATCGATTAGTTTTTAAAAAAGGTGGGGGTTGCTGTGTGGCAAACCCGGCAAAGTAAGCTNAATGGTGGCCGAATATGCCTTCAAACGCCTTCTTCAATCCCACAATGAGTTTCAGGTAAGCCAAATTAGGTTGTCGTATTCCTTTGGGTAGGTGCAGTCATCAATTTCAATCTTTCAGATCTT
>UZAF01017234.1:4489-51483 GCA_900617895.1 Haemonchus placei | reverse complement strand
CAATGACTTGCGGTGGCCAGCCGATGTACAAGTCAGTACTTTTATCCTTCAAGACGAGCCTGGTACCAATTCACCGACCCTGGAGGGATGGGAGCTATGGATGACCTAGGCATCGATCCGGGATGAACCCCTGACCGTGCGTGTGGGATGGTGCGCCACTTGCCACTACACCACCTCCGCCCAGTACGGTTTGAACGATACTTGACCAAATGGCTCAAAACCAACAGGGTTAAAACTGCATGATCGAAATGGATATTTTTCTATTTTATATGTTAATTTCTACTGTCTACTGTCGCAAGTGGTGCAGTCAGTGATCAGGTGAGCTAAGAGGAAGGAATGTCAGAAAGCTTTTACCTGTATCACCGTACTCCCGTTGATCGTCGATTTCCTCGAGCTGGCGCCGGTAACGTCTCCACTCGTCCTTGTCGCGAGCCGGAGTAGTCCAGTGAATCGCACTCGCTCGAGGGACACGAGGCAAGACATTCCTTTCGTTCAGAGCTTTCGTGAAGAAGTCTGACCATCTCGTTGGCGACCGTCCTGGTGTTCGCTTGACGTCCCGATGGATCCAATCAGTGACCGTCCTGGTTCAACGGTCATCACTATATCGCATAACGTGTCCGGCCCACCTGATCTTCGATTTCTTCGCGTAATCAACGGCATCCCTGATCTTCGTTCGGTGACGGAGCTCGGAACTCCGGATTCCCTTCTGCACTTGCGTGTATAGGGAAATTCCGAGCATCGTCCTTTCAAAAGCGCGTTGAGTAACGCTGACAGCATGCTCATCCTGCTTTCGTAGAGTCCAGGTCTCCGAGGCGTACGTCAAAGCAGGAAGGACAGCAGTGTCGAAAAGGTGAGCGCGGAGCCGGATGTTCTTCGTTTTCTTCACTACTCCTTCGATGTTCTTAAATGCTCCCCACGCGTCACGTTTCCGTCTGCTCCGCTCCGGAGCTAGGTCGTTCATCATGTTGACTTCTCCATCTAGATACACATAGCTGGACCATTCAGAGATATTCGTTCCGTTCAGCATGAAAGGAGCATCAGGTACCAATCCGTTTCGCATGAACATCGTCTTCGCTAAGTTCAGTCTCAAGCCGATCTTTCCACAAGCGTTGTCAAATTCGGCCAGCATTTGTTCCGCCTGCTCGATGTTGGGTGTTATAAGCACGATGTCATCTGCAAAGCGGAGATGATGTAAGTAGCGGCCATCGACTTTCACTCCCATGCTTTCCCATTCCATATGACGCATGACGTTCTCGAGAGCGGCACTGAAAAGTTTGGGCGAAATGCTATCGCCCTGTCGAACCCCTCTCTTCACGTTGATGGTGACTTCTTTATAGAATGGCGAGATCCTGGTCGTGAAGTTGTTGCAGAGCTCACGACGCACCCTTATATATTGAGTAGGGACGCCCTGGTTGCCCAGGGCTTCAATCACCGCTTCTGTCACGACGGTTCGACGGTATCAAAGGTTTTTTTTCAAATCGATGAACCTAAGACATAACGGCATTTTGTACTCCCGCGATACTTCGAAGAGTCTTGTAACGGTGTGGATGTGATCGGTTGTACTGAACCCTCTACGAAACCCTGCTTGCTCGCATGGCTGCCCTTCACCTGATATTCTGCCAATCCTGTTAAGGATGACTCGTGTGAAGAGTTTATAGATTACAGAGAACAGTCCAATTGGACGATAATTGCCAATGTCGTCTGGATCTCCCTTCTTATACAAAACACGGTATTGCTAGTTCTCCACGAAGTTGGCACTTTGCATTGCGACAGGTACCGCGTGAAAACCGGGCCAGTGTTCCGATAATGACTGGCGGAAGGCTCTTTGGATGTTCTGCTTTGATATGTCGGAACCGAGTGCTGTACCATTCCTCACAGACGTGATGGCAAGTCGAATTTCGGAAGGAAGAACTGAAGGGACGACGGATCCGTTTCGCCTAGGATTCCAGGTAGGCATGTAGACGTGGCTGTTGAAGAGATCAGAGTAGAAGTCGTAGATGACCTCCTCCATTGCCCTTCGGGATGCCGTAACAGTTCCGTCAGGACGACGAAGGGAAGTCATCTTGGTCTTATGATCGACGAAGCTCCGGCGGGCATTGCGAATGCTCTTCCCAGCCTCGGCGGCTCCAGCCAAAACTGCTGCACTTCTCTCATTCAGGTCTTCCTTTACCGCTTCTCTGCATTGCTCTGCAAAATCGGACGTTAGCTGGTTATTGCCTGCAGCTCGCGCGATTCCACGCTGGCGTATCAGCTCAAGGGACTTCGAGAGAGACGTTTCTTGACATCTTTGAGACTTTCAGCTCTCCTGACGCAATCGCGAAGATGTTCGACGAGCCAGTCATATTCTTCATCGATGTTGTCGCTGACGGAATCTTCCCACAAAGTCGCCAATGAAGCGAAGTGATCAATTGACCACAGTCTTGCGACTTCCTTCCTGAACTTCGCAGCTCTCTCTCCACGCACTGAAAAGCGGAATCTAGCGCGGAGGAGACGACGGTCTGATCCCGTGTAGAACTTCGGAACAACAGCGACGTCAGTCAGGCAAAACTTCTATTGACGACGATGTGATCTATTTCATTATGGAACTGCCCACCAGGCGACTCCCATGTCGGAAATGAGAGGGCCTCTGGAACTGCGAGCTACATGGAAAGCGTGGGTCGACATGATAAACTCGAATAGCCTTTCACCCTGCTCATTCCATTCCATTCCGTGAGTCCCAACGTGGAGATCTTCAGCCGTTCTTCTGGGGCCAATCTTGGCGTTGAAATCACCGATGATGACCTTGAAGAAAGTATGGTCTTCTCTGTAAAACCTCTCCAGATCCACATAGAGTGCTTCCAGCTCTTCGTCGTACCTCGACGTTGATGCATAAACAACGAAGGTTGTTAGAGCTGGGGTTGAGGCATGTTTTCTCATTTGCAAACGTCCGGTTCGGGTTGTCAAGCTTTCGTACGAATCCATGTTCATGGTCAAGTGCGTGTTGACGAGAACACCTACACCGCCGACGCCTCTACTTTCGCATGTTCCAAGGAACAGTTCTTCTCCAGTTTCAAATACAGCGTGCAGCGGGCGGTGCCTTCTCGTCTCGGTCAGTCCGATGACGTCGTACTTGATTCTCCTAGCTTGCATCATCAGGTCTTCTATACACGCCTCCGA
Organism: Haemonchus placei; assembly: GCA_900617895.1. NCBI lineage: Eukaryota > Metazoa > Nematoda > Chromadorea > Rhabditida > Trichostrongylidae > Haemonchus > Haemonchus placei. The sequence continues at coordinate 48,327 of UZAF01017234.1, read as the reverse complement.
TGCAAGCGTCGGTGCGTTGAAAGTGCAGATCGACATCTTAGTCCTTCCCCTTTTGGGCAGCCTGTTTTGGCCCTGAGATTTTGGCAGCCTTTCCCGAGCGGTCCTACCCAACGCTGTTGGGGGCTCCCTCAGGTTCAGGGGTATGAGGCCCATTTCTGTTACTGTTTTTGGCATGAATATCCACGTGTAACTTGCCAGGCTCTAGCACGTGGGGGGGGNGGGGGGGGGCCTACTCTCAGCCGTATGGACATGCTGACGTGCCGTTAATTTATATACATATATATTTTTTTATAAATATAAATGAATGGATTATGGAAGCTCCAAGCAAACTTACCATCGAACAGTAGAAAAATGCTGGCGAGAGCTTTCGAACCATACAAGCTGACATCTGATGGTAAAGACAAAAACATGTGGCAGGGCAACGGGTTGCCTCCCTTTTGGTAGGTAGATGTTTCCCCGAGCGAGTTCTTGTCCTTAGTCCAGAACGCATGATTTGGACGTAATGTACCGGGGCTTGCCGTGTGCAACTTAACGCGTTAAGAGCGAATTCAACCGCGACCTCTTGCGGACGGATAAGGGGGACTCAAGCAAGGGGATCGCCATCCCTCCAGTTCATCGACAACTACCTAACCACAGCTTCGAACGCGAAGCGGCAAGCCGGTCAATATAAAGCCTCGCATAACTGGAAATTACAGGAACTTTGCATTAGAGCACATGATGAAATACTAAAAAATTACAGAAACCCTTTTTTTTTATTTAAACAAGAGTGGTAAAGCGAACACGCTCCCGCGCCGTACGTTCACACGTTGAAGTGGTAGGCCAGCGGGTGGTCAGAAAACTTTGGGGGATTCTAATTTTGCTATCTTCTCTTCTGAGTGATCAGATTTTATAAGCACTGCATCATCGAATAGAAGTTTTAGTTTCTGCTTCCAAGCAAACCACTCTGATAATGATTTCGCTCTCATCATAATACCATCATTCATTACAGAAAACATTGACCGTGACCCTTTATTGAATAGAGGAGCCAGTGAAAAAATTAGCAACTATGGTTATGGCTTTCCTATTCTCTTCAAAAGGCTTCTTAGCTGCAGTGCATTAAAGCACGTGTTAAATGCGACAGCATATGGAGGGAAGGCCACTAACTTCCATTTGACTTTTATCTGAAGAGTTTAAAGGTAATGTAAAGTACACAGTTCAATGAAACTAATCTTGTAGGAAGTTGAAAAATAAAAAGGAAAAACTTTATGGAATTTGAAGAAATCTTCCTCTTTCCAAAAACAAGTGTAGGTCATTTCTATTAAGGTCGCCTTAATGGTACTTGATGGGAAAAAAGAAAGTGTGTATTTAGCGCATGCCGACCACGACCTACATTTTTTGAGGTTCTTGTAAGTTTGAACCAAGTTCTTACCCAAACACTCAAGTCAACGAACGTACTCACAACAAGATACCTATTGCTCAGGAATGCTATGTAATACAACTTTGAACTTGCCGCATTTTGTTGAAGTAGGTCTCTTTTTTATTCACAGAACCAGGCGGCCACGCACGCTATTGCGTGCGCTGGGGGCTCTAACCATGAGGGACAGAGCTGCATAAGCTTCTGATTTTCATTATAAACCTTTATTATCTGAGCCTCTCCCTGGCACTTCTGTAGCGGCCAACATTTTTTTGGGATGTGAAACGGGGGCTGTGTGTGGCCATGAAGAGAACTCCAATGTATCCAAACCAAATACCTCTGCAGTCCATGTAGTCGAAAAATCTCTGTGTAATTTGGGCTGTGTGTGGCCATGAACACTAACTTTGAAAGAAAAGCTCCTTCGGGTATTTGTATGAATTTACACGTTTCTGCAGGGTATGCACCTGTTGGCCGGGGTTACTGTAGAAATTGTTTTATGAGGTCCGAAATTAATGTAGTGCATCTACTCTTGTGTAGGAGGGACTACTGTGTGTGAAACCATGGATACTAACTTTTAGAAAATTTTGGCCTAATATTTGAGAGGGTTTAGTGGTATCCCCTAGTTGTACACCTATGTGGTGAGGGTTAGTGTGAAGGACAGATGTATGAATTTTTGACCTTAGTCTCGTCCCCATATTTGCAAATCCCACCCACTTCAGACTTCAAGCCACATTACTTTTATTAACTCCAGACACCTTTTTCACGCGTTACGAAACGCATTTAAAGAGACTAAATAATTCTGAACTCCAGTGCCAACTCCGTCCACATCTGGGATTTGACCACATTTGTTCTACTACATCTTACCACTTTTTTCCTGCATCCCAGAATGATTCCAATTTTTGATCTAAGCCTTGCCCAATTTAGTGCCAACTCCGCCCACTTATGGGATTTGACCCAACTTGTTTTTTTAAACTTTAACACCTTTTCAACGCATCTCAGAACGTCTCTGAGTAGAGTTATAACTTTGCCCAAGCCCCGCCCACTTCACTGTCAACCCTACCCGCTTCGAGTATTTGGCCGCATTTGTTCTTTTAGACCTTGACACCTTTTTGCCGCATCCCAGAACATTTCTGAATAGAATTATAAATTTTGTATCTAAGCCCCGCACACTTTTGGGATTCGACCACATTTGTTCTTTTACACCTTATCAGCATTTTGTTTTGCCGCATGCATTCCAGAACGTTTCTGAACAGAGTTATAAATTCTGTATCTAAGCCCCGCACACTTTTGGGATTTGGCCACATTTGTTCTTTTACACTTTATCGGCATTTTGCCTCATGCATTCCATAACGTTTCTAAACAGAATTATAAATTTTTGATCTAAGCCCCGCCCACTTCAGTGCCAACCCCGCCCACTTCTGGGATTTGTCCACATTTGTTCTTTTACACCTTCATACCTTTTTGCCGCATCCCAGAACGTTTCTGAATAGAGTTATAAATTTTTGATCTAAGCTTCGCCCACTTTAGTGCCGACCCCGCCCACTTCTGGGATTTGTCCGCATTTGTTCTTTTACACCTTCATACCTTTTTGCCGCATCCCAGAACGTTTCCGAATAGAGTTGTAAATTTTTGATCTAAGCCCCGCCCACTTTGGTGCCAACCCCGCCTACTTCTAAGTTTGGCCACATTTGCTCCATTACCTGTAGCCACTTTTTTGCGGCATTCTAGAACGTTTCCGAGCGAAGTTACACTCATTTTTATAAAGTAGCTTTCACCTTAACGCACGCTCCGCCCATTGTGGGCGGGGCTTCGCTAAGCTTACGCATGTCCAGCACGCATGAGGCCTTGCTCATTCTTTTTATTATTTTCCTGGCCTAGGCGCCTTCGCTGAATCGAGTTATGAATCTGTGAAAAGTATCGCATACTGCGAGAACGCTCCGCCCAGCGTCGGTAAGTTTCCTTTATTTTAATTATTGACCCATCCCTCACCTTTGCACATTTTTTCCCGGCATCTGGACTGTTACGAGACCGAATGAGAAGTATTAGCCCATGACCCCGCCCAATTCCGGCGCATGCTCCGCCCATTGGGGCGGAGCCCCGCTAGGCTCACATGTGCTCTGTTGCACTTACCCTATGCTCAACCCATTCCAAACTCGACCCGACTTCTCCAGGTGTTTCTTCAGATGATACTGAAATTTGCGACGACAAACAGACAAACAGACAGACAAACAAACAGACACACCAAGGATGTGGTTTATATAGAGTATGGTTTATATATGGTATCACAGAATTACTCTAAGACTAAGATCACTTAACGCTTTGACGACATTGGCACCCAATGTTGGGTACCACCACGTTTTTTTACTTTATTTGCACATTTGAAACTTATTTAATATTTTCATGTTTATTAACAAACGCCATAGTATTTATATTCAACATGGTCCAGGTGACTGCTTTACAGAATGTTTTATCGGGGCTTATTTTTTACAAACATATATAGTCAATGGAGTAAAACTGAAAAAGCTTAGATATTTTGGCAAGATTTGTGTGTGTCCTGGAAGCACTGGAGGCAGCGCATAGAATACCTGATTTGCGATTATGTGACCGCGCGGTCGATCTCTTCATCCTCATGTTCCTTGGATGTTATACGAATTCCTTCTGCTTACACTATTACCGAAATTCTAACCTACATTGCTTCCAAACCCGCAGTGCAAATCTAAGCCTGAGGTTGATATAAGATAAAATAGGATCTGATGCTCCTGTTGTGCGGAAATATTGCTAAGTTTATTGAGCCAGAGAAAGGAGTTCTCCCTGGGACCATGACACCCTCCGGATGGTGCCATTCACGCACGAAAGGAAGGGGGCGTGTTCCCATTGGCGCGTCAGGCTGCTTTCATAGACAACGACCAGTCGCTCGATCGGTCGCTGGCGACTGGCGACCAGTCGCGCGACTGGTCGTGGACCCATCTCACGAGCGACTGGTCGCCAGTCGCTGGCGACTGGTCGCTCGACTGATCGCGCGATCTGCTCGGGACCGTTCACGGCGGCACCCATAACTAGCGCGGCCTCCTCGACCGATCGAGCGACCAGTGGCGCGATCAGTCGAGCGATCAGTCGAGCGACCAGTCGAGCGGGCCGAGCCGAGTGATCGGCATTGTCGTCAAAGGGTTAAATGGGAGTGATCATCAAGCAAGTGCTCATTTCCGTTAAACTCCTCTACCGCTCAGGTACACTCGCAGTGCAGTCTTTTGTATTTATATGGATGTGATGGATTAAAAGCATACTAGGCCACGAATTGGGATTTTTATTAACTTGAATTTAAAGGCACAGTTCACGATAAAAGTAGTTTCTGAGATTCCCCTTTAGAACGAATCCGAGGCCCACTTCCATACTATATATGGCGCTATCAGGTCGGAAAACGGCCTGGTCAGGGAGCTATGAAGGCTCAAAGATTGGCCCGTGTGTATGCGTGGACGAATTTCACCAGCATTGTGGAGGTTGCACCGTTCACAGGGGAACCCATGTAGGAAGTTCACTCTACTTGTCGTAACCCATAGAGACAGTGAAAGGCAGTTCTGTACATTTTTGGCTTGATGTAGTCGGCTCTTTGTGCAACTGCAACAACTGAAATCTCGTCCGAATACCCCTTCTATGTTAATTACGTCATGGTAATCTCGTCCAAGCTCTATTTTTCTTACTTTTGAGGAGCTATATTTTTTCGAAATCGGCGAATTCTTTCGCTTTCTTCACTACCGATGAACTATTCTCAATCTATACTTCCACTTTTCGAATAAAAACGGGTACCTCAAAATTATCGTGAACTGTGCCTTTCATAATCTAAACATCAAAAAAAAAAGTCCGTTTACCTCATTCAAAACCTGGGTTCTGAAGATGCCCTAAAAGTGGGAAACGAATTTTGCAACACGTACCACGCCATAAGTCTCCCTAGCCATCATTCCCGGCGTTGATTAGCTTTACCTGTGAGCCCTTGTAATCAACTTTTGCCTCAATGGCTGCTTTCATAGTCCGCCGGTAGGTTGGCCGGCGCGCCGACGCACTGACGTAAAACGAATGAGTTCGTATGTGAGAAATCTACGTCCGTTCCATTTCACGGTCAGAACAGTCAGAACCGTGAAATAAGATGCAACAGACGTAGATTTCTTACATACGAAATAATTCGTTTTACGTCAGCATAGTCCGCCGGCGCGCCGGCCAACCTACCGGCGGACTATGAAAGCAGCCAATCACATATCAACGCCGATTGCAAGCGGTCCTGCGGACAACTCAGATATCCCTTTTATTTAAAAAGCAGTAATTGAGTGTGCAAGCTTGTCGGTTTGTCGGTGTGTCAGTGTGCCTGTTTGTCAGTTTGTCTGTCCTTCCGTCCGGAGAAATTTATAATTATGATACATATAGTGATATGAAATACCCAGCTCTATCCTACATTTCCTTCTTATATGTACAGTGGAGTATGTATATGAAGCAGTAAATTGGTGGGTAGGTTGATGGAATAGATTGAGCACTGCGGAGTGAAGTGGATAATGTGAAGTGGGTACTTCAAAACTGTGATTTCGATCAGTACTGGCATTGTATTATACTATGCATGTCTATTCAAAAATTGAAGGTGATAATGTAGTTGGTAGACTTCCGCTTTGTTAACATTAAGCGCTAGATCGCAGATAAGGAGGATAGCCCATAGTTGTGCTCGGGAACCTTTCTTAGCCGAAAATATACAGTTCTTTTTGCCTTAGTTTGAAGATGGAAGGAGCGCACGGGCGGTGGGGGAGAGAGTCAATTGAATATTCAACTCATACCCCATCTTAGCTTTTTGCACGTGGTAATCGTCTCATTCCCTTTCCCCCACCCCTCCACTCATGAGGCAAAGGTAAAACTGTTCTTCTACCTAAAATTGCTTCAGCACAGATATGTCCACCTACCATCCTTCTCTGTACTCTAACCCTCAGCTATGTGAAAAAGCGATGCTTCCTCCTGAATGCATTTTCTTACTACGTACTTTATAGGAGTACGAAATGAGCCCGATCGCATGGTCCTAGAAAATAAATCATGAATTCTCACAGCATTCAGTCGGCGTAGTCTTCTAGGGGTAGAGTATGTTTCTTGAATGTGCGCGGCACACCTTCAACCCTTTTTACCCTCTTTGAAGCAGAATTTTGAGTTACTCTCATAGACAAAATCCAAATTAGACAAATGAATGACCATCATCAGCGGTTCTCTGAACATTTGAATAACCTATAGCCGTCTCATTTCCATCATTGCAAACATGAGCTGGTCAGCTGAAGCAGTTCTACAGGAAACCATGGGAGTAGTTAAGGTGGAGGCAGCCTCGCTTTCGCTTAGCAGTAAAACAGGAAGTCCTGTCCAAAAGCCTTGCCGAACCTTGATCAATGAGAACGGCTACCTCAAGCGCTTATTGCAAGTCTTCCTCTCCTCTTTACTTATTTCTCTGGCACCCTGACAGGTATCCTCCCTGAATGTTCAGGTTGTTGTTAAACGTAATTTTTTGTTCCTATTAAGAAGAGTGCAAATAAATAATAGCTTCATCAATGACCATTGGGCTGGGCTTCATCAATGACCACTGGGCTTGAAAGTTTGAGAGCAAGTACGGAAGGATACGTTAGGAGCACATACAAGAGCCTGAAGTAGATGGTGACCACATCTGTCACCGTGACCGCCTTCTAGCCTGCATCCTAGGTAAATTGGAACCCCGTCAATCGAATACCGATGTAATGCACTTGCGTGGCATTGTGCCTGCATTGAACAGGTACGAACTACCTGCGGCCGGCATCTCTCGAAATGTGAAACCACTGCTTGAGTGGAGGCGGCTATCGGAAAATGCAAACCCGCCTCCAGCTAGCTTCACATTCCACTTACTTTACGACACCTTACCACCTTCTATAGGCAAATAATTTAAGGCTTTGCCGTGCATCGAAACCACCCAGCTAAGGCGTTTCGTACGATGCAACAAAACCTGCGAAAGAGGCTTCTTGCTCGCTATAGAACGTCCAACCCCAAAACGTTGGCTGGTGGCATCACCCAAATCCATTTCCAGCGACGATTTCCTGCCTGACTTGCCCAAACCCGGCCGATCACAACGTGCAGCCACTGCGCCGCCAATCGATGGCACTTATATAGTTGCGGCTCATCGGTCTACCGTATCTCGTTGACCTGCACATCTCCAATTTTCAAAGTATATATATACGCAACGGTTGGCCCAATGCGCCGAATTCACCCGCAATCTCTAGGAAGCGCCCCATGTTGGAGGCTCGTTTTCTACTCAAGCTCCCCTTCTCCCATTCTTCATCTATTATTTTGTTTGTTGTCTGGAATCGTTTTCAGTTCATGGGAGGTTTGGCTTCCGGTAGTTCCAAGCAAGCTTACCAGGAGTAGTTGCGTCCCGTATTGATTATTTGGTTGCTTTTGTTAAGCTGCAATGGTTGATGTTCACCGGATCGGATATCTGGCTAATTTTGCTGCGATTGTTGCTATTCATTTAGCTTGAACGAGCAATAATTTTCATCAAAGTTATTCCCCTCTCATTCGATTTGTTATTCGTCTGTATTCATCTTCTAATTCCGACTACTGGTGCACCGAACCTTGTCAATTTTGCACACGTCACGTGCTATCGATTTTTTTTCCTTCGTACCGCTGACATTATTCTTTTTAGATGCTTTAGTGATTTAGCTGTTATCGCCTCCCTCTTCTGCTGTGACTCTTTATCAACCCGATTTTCACGTACTCTATTCCAATCTTGACCTCGATCTTCGACAATGGATGATCTCAACCACGGTCAACATGAAGAGCAACCAGGTATGTTCGCTGCTTTACATAGAACCGATATTGTAGTTGATAGATGAATCTTATTATTATGCTTTTATACGAATTCTGCCTTGTTTTCGATTGGCTTCTCTTTCCTTCGAGAAAGGAAAAGCAAACCTAAGCCAAATAGCGAAGCCAGTAAATATAAGAAATCTCAAGAACTGTTCGTCTGAAACTACGCTATTCCTCCTAAATTTGTTTCAAGAATGGGTTCAACGTGAATGCAGGTCTGTCATTCGTGGTATGGAGTGGGCAATTAGTACAGTTTATATTTCATTCACAGATTTCGTAGACTTGGCTCTACATTGATAGTTGATTCTGTAATTTGAGATTCTGTATTATGGGTTGTAAAACTCAAAACAGATGTGTTTTTAGTGTGATGATGACAGTAGTGTGATGGAATTATATTTGAAAAGAAAAGGATGCGTGATATGGTATTTCATCGATGGCATGAGTTTTCTTAATTTTCGACAAAGCATTGAAGCCGAGAGGCAGAAAACGCATATTGCTGAATCTGTGACCAATCAGTATGTACTAGTCGAACTCTCGCGAACTGTGGAGGACTAAATCGCTAACAACGAAATCGTGAAATTACGGGCAGTCAGGGGTCTTAATCAATCGGTGAGTATCTGTAGAAAATTTGGCCGTTTCGTTCGACTATTCCTGAACTAGAAGCTCTGCTTTTGGAGGAAACCTGATCTAGGACGTTTGAAATATTGCAGCTTTGTTTCGCCAAAATATAATTATCCGGAGATGCCAGTTTTCTTAATGCTTCTCACGGAACTCCTGAAGTATGCCATCTTTGTTCTCTCCTCGTCAAATCCGTTACTCATAGAAGATTCTGAAGCGCTCCAAGTTTTGAGATAATTCCTTTGAATGTGTGTTTCCTACAACCCTGGCATCAAGACCAGGAATGAATTGCCGTGGTTAAAGAAGGCCTGTACTCCAAGATGTCGCGTATTGTCGCTATCCAGAAATTTTGGCAAAAAAAAGAGGATCCTATTTTCTGTACTATCTGATAGAGCATAACAAATTTTCCCATGCGTTTTTAATCCTAGAGTTGTCGTTCCCTCAATCTTTGACCAACAGTATCACCAAAGATTCTTTTTTAGACTCTCCTCTTAAATAACTTAATTCGGCGTATTGAGAAATCTGGTACAACCTTTTATTGAACTATCCAACTTTTCAAAATCCTAAAAGGATCTTTCTAAATTGCACGGAGAGTTTCCTGGAGGTGATTAGTTCTCGCTCTGGTGACATCTTTTTTATAGAAATGGCAAGCGATAGAATTTTTCGACAGAAATCTTTTGGTGTTTCCTTATACTTCCTCTTTGATTGAAAAGGCAATCCAAAACAATTCTGGTCTTTTTTTGTTGCTATCCACTCCATCCTCCTTCAGCCTTTCGTGTGTCACCTCTACTAGCGCTGTTTTTTTCGTTCTATCGCCTTCTGCCCCATGAGTACACATCTTTTTGATCTTTTGGGTTGAAATCCCAATGCCGTAGTCGTTTGGGTCGTATTCTGATCGTGGTAATAGCCTGTATTTGCGTACCGACATCAAATACAAGGGACCAACGAGGGACGGAACATTGGTGCGTCAGGAGATGCACACAGTAAATTGCGCGACGGAAAAATACTCACATAGTTCCCTCGTGTCGATCAAACTGATGTGCTTTCTTACGAGCATCTTCAACTCTGAACCTCGTCGATGTTTTGTGTACATGCTTTACGTGATCAACGTCAGAATCGTCTAAATCGCCACGAATTTCACCGCGCAGTTCGCCGCGTCATCACTGGACGCACCATGTACCCATACTCTTGACTGCCGCAGCCATCGTGTCATATAAACGTCTGGGCGCATTCAGGTTTTCACAGACGTGCATCGTTTTAACCGACCGAGCGAGAGGGGGGGGGGGGGGGGAGGGAGGAGGGGGTTCTGGCCTCGTGTTGACAACACTGGACACCGATGGATCGTGCGCCCGACTCACGCGGCCCTGAACGCAATCTATCCTGCATTGTCAACTCGTGGCAAGGACCCCGTCGGTAGGTCACTGGAGTCAACTGCACCCTCTCCAACCACCTGTTACATATACAGTTACAAATACGACACTAAAAATAACCGTAGGCTATAACGCGGGTGTGAAGGGTGAGGAAAATGTTGCAATTACAGTGTGTTACCGTGAGTATACATAATAACACCCTTCACTTGCCGTAGATGGCACCTTACACACCTTTGAAAGTATAATCTGCTAAGGCTATTGAGAGGGTTACTCCCAGGCTCGCTTTCCCCGTTTGTATGAGTTCTTTCGAACTAGATAAGACAGATAGATTTTAAAACACATAAAATGAGCCATGATAAAGTCATCATTCAACAAGAAGCTTTTTCGAGTTTTTGGGGTATTTTCTTGTGAGAGCGAAAATGAAGTACGGCGACTCTACTTACGTGCTCTGCGCTCGAGTTTACAAGGTATTGGCTCACAAGGAAGTGTTTATGCTTGACTTCGCAAACTGCAGCGTGGTTTGATGCGATTTTGTTGTTTATCTTCGTAACCGTCGCAATTTGGAAAGAGTTTTTTTTGAAGAATGTTATCGTTCCATTCACTACCCCTTAGCTTGTAGTATGACAGAACGTATCCAGAAGAGAGGTGAACTACGATGAATTTAGTCCCTGGAATCCTCATTCGGTTTAAGCCTGTTTTCATTATAGATTCATGCATGATTGCATGAATGCTTCATTCTCGATAGCTTACTGAAATTCTTAACTCTTTGCGGAAGCCCTTGGTTAGTAAATCTATGATTATTTACAAATTTTCAGGTCCGTCCGTTTCTATGGGGGGCTCCATAAATATCCCTTCCTCAAGTGCAGGTCCGATACGTCGTCGTCGATTTAGCACGGCGAAAATCCAGCCGGTGAGCTTTTCAGAACTTCCAGGTCTATAGATTTGTTTCCCCTAAATCTAGAAGAGCGGAGATGAGGTAGTGGCAAGTGGTGCACTATCACACACGCAAGGGCAAATCATGGATCGATTTTTGCCTAGAGCAGCCCAACCTTCCACCTTACGGCGTCTACTGGGGCCAGTTATGCCTATGAGGATAAAAGCGCAAACCTACATATCGGCTGGCCACCAGAAGTGCTTTTATAGTTCCCATACGCATTCGATACGTCACCGCGATTCGTAATGAAAGTTGAATACAGGGGTGTATCCCTTGGACGGGATTGGTCGACGCCTAAAGACTTGATCATATCCTCTAGTTTTAGAAAACTCCACTAGCAATAGGCGATTCTGAATTGTAGACAACTCCCTACTTACCATTGCGAATTAAGCTCCCTCGCAACTGATATGTTCTACTTTTTTGCCTCTGAAATCCACCCAACGATGTCACGGAGCTGAAACTGACTCCAAGTTGAATACAAAGCTTTTATAAGCAGTATTAGTTTCTTAACGTTCTGAAATGGAACCTTCTACTTTTTCGAATTAGGGAAATATGCCGCTAAAAATCAGATGAGAATATAGGGGTTCTAACGAACGGAGCGGAACTAAACGGCACAGATTTCCAATCTCTTGCCAGCAGTAGTTCCCAAAACATCTCATCTTTATATCCAGTTGTATGGAATGGTAGTTTTGATACAATTAAAATATGCAGACCATGAAGAGCTGCAGAAGAGCTTTCTTCAGCTAGCACATTGCCTAGCGTCACTGTCAAAATCTAAAGAGAGTCCCATATTCTGAACAATTCTGGATCTAGAACACCATTCCAATTACCAGAATAGGTCGTATGCACTCGAACTACCAGACGGTTAAAGCGTACTAGTTGCGTTATATTGCGAGCTGCGGAATATTTGAATGTGTAGGGTTTTGGAGGCCCGATGACGTCGAAAGGGGTGCATGTTGTTAGCTCAAGTTACCAATTGTGGACATGTTAAAAGCCTTGTTCTATAATTGCGGCAACGTAGCATTGAACGAAGGGACAATATCCAAAACATATGTCATCGTGAAGACAGTGCAATAAAGGTCCTCTTCAGTGAAACTGCGCAAATTACTTCTCATACACAGTTGGATTAGGTGAAAGAAATATCGAAATTGAGAGCTTTGCTACTAGCTTTACTTTGATTACCTTCGTGATACCCGCTTCACTAATGTTCTTAAGACGCGAATCAAGAAGGTAATGCAATCTGATGAGGAAATCGGTCGTATGGTGGCATCTGTGCCAGTCGCCATAGGAAGGGCAATGGAGCACTTTGCTGAGAAATTCCTCCAGGTACGCTAATCACTTTACTGAAGTGTTACCTGACGCTCATAAAGTTGACTGCTAAAATTAGAAACTTTTGGTCTCGATATTCAATTCAATCTTTGATCCGTCTTCTTATTTCTAATGCCACCAAACATTTTGCTGGAGTCGTAGGACCAACCTGGTTGTGATATTCACCTTACTTCAATGCAATTACTCATTACTTCAAAAAAAAAATTGACCGCCTCATTACTTCGAAAGAGTTGATCGCTTGGAACCACGAGTTGGTCTCCAGGGTACAACCTACAGAGTTATGATGAAAGGTTCCACTGTCGATAACATTTTACGGAACAAAAATGAGAGCTCAAGAAAGAAATGCTATAAGAAAAAATGCAGCCAAGTTCTCAACTTTAAAATGTAGACGGATTTTCTGGTCTGATATGATCTTTCAGGCATGGAGTCCCTAGTGTTGCAATCTGGCAACTGACAATTCTATCGTAAAGTTTGACCTTTTTGAGATTGTATGTACCCAGAAAAACCTAACCTAAAAGATTTATTTAGGCCAAAAAATGGAATTGAGTCGTGATCATTTTCATGCGATTATTTTGCAACTTTCTACGTGGATTAACTCAACAGCAGTGCATGGATGAACATAGTTCAATTTTTGGCGATAAATTACCAGTGTTTATCGATGGTATGGTGAATTCATCCGAGTTCGTAGCTCACTCCAAGACGACTTTCGTCCAAAATCAGTGGTTGCTCCGGAAACCCGTCATGACTCGTCCTGTGACATATCGTGAGATTGAGACGACCTTAGGCTTTAGTGGGACCAGCATACATTCAATATGCATGAACGTCTGATTATCAAAAAAATTTGTTGAAAAAAAAAACTCACTACGACAATGCGAGCTCTCCCACATCGGCTCAGATAACTGCATTTTTGAGCACTCAAAACATCGTTTGATGAGAAATCTGCCCCATAGTCCTGGCTTGGCACCGAATGACTTCTGTTTATTCCCGTACATAAAAAAAANAAAAAAAACTAAATGAGAGGTCAACGTTTTTCGACACCTGAAGAAACGATTGATGCGTTCAGAATGCATGTTTTGGTGGTACCTCAATCAGAGTGGCAAAAGTGCTTCGACAATTGGTTTAAACGCATGCAAAAGTGTATAGATCTTAATAGGGAATATTTTGAAAAACAATAAAGCAGTTTTCAATGACTAATAATTCTATTCTCTAATCCCGAAATAAAAAGGCAACCTATGTACTGGATGGCTGAGCTAGTTTTGAGTTATCCCCCAAGTAACAGGAGTATGAAGAGAAAACGAATCTTGCATTTCAATTGACACTTCGACTGTCAAATTTTGAAGCAAGGTTATGCAATCAATCTTCTTCCACCCACAACAAGAAATCAATTCTGAGAATCTTGTTCTGGTAACTGACCTGCTATTGGAATTGTAAATGAAGCCAAGGGCTGTATAAAAACTTTCACAGTGAAGCTATTTTGAATTGACTCAATCGCTTTTCCCTTCCTTACTTCATAAAGCGCTCGCGTACGTCTGTTTGTTTGTACGGAAATTCGATATATTATTATACCTGAAGAAGCACCTGCAGAAATCGGGTCAAGTTTGAAATGGGTTGAGCATAGGCTAAGTGCAACAGAGCACATGTGAGCCTAGCGGAGTGGGTTAACAATTTGAATAAGGGAAACTTGCCAACGATGGGCGGAGTCGTCTTGCATTGGGCGGTATTTCCACAGATTCATAGCTCGATTCAACGAAGGCGTTGAGGCCAGAAAAAATTAGAGGTGATGGAGCAATGTCCAAATGTGGTCAAGTCCTCGAAGTGTGCGGGGTTGGCGCTAAAGTGGGCGAGGCTTGAATCAAATTTTCATAACTCTGTTTAGAAACTTCTAGAAAATGGGAAAATAGTGGTTAGAGGTAATGGAACAAAGGTGGTCAAATCCTCGGAGTGGGCGGGGCTGGCACTAAGGTGGGCGGGGCTTAGATCACATCTTCAAACCTTTTCAAAATGTCCTAGATTGCGGGAAAAGGGGGTTAGAGATTATGGTACAAATGTGGTCAAATCCCCGAAGTGGGCGGGGTTGGCACCAAAGTGGGAGGGAATTAGATCAAAGTTTGATAACTCTGTTCAGAAACGTTCTATAACGCGAGAAAAAGCGGTTAGAAGTAATCGAACAAATGTAGTCAAACCCACGAAGTGGGCTGGGTAGTCACTAAAGTGGGCGGGGCTTAGGTCAAAAGTTTATAACCCTGCTCAGAGACGTTTTGGACACGGGTAAAAAGTGGCTATAGGTATTGAAACAAATGTGGCTAAGACCTCGAGGTGGGCGGAGCTGGCGCAGGAGCGCGGGGCTAGGACTGAGAATTCATTTCTTCAAAAATTTTCTAGAATGCGGAGAAAATGGATAGGAGCAGTTAAAAGAAGGGTGGTCAAGTTTTTATAGTGGAAAGGGTCTGCACTGAGATGGACGAGGGTATGGTCAACCTCTAATACCTCTGCTCAAAGGCACGGTTCGCGATGATTCAATGGGCGGGTGTGTCGATGACGTGCCCGCCTCTCATTCAATGTCACGTCAGGCAGTCTGACATGGCGTCGAATGAGAGGCCGACTCATCATCGACACACCCGCCCATTGAATCATCGCGAACCGTGCCTTCAAATGAAAATATCAAGCTCGCAGCAGTTCAGCGTTTAAATTAGAGAGAACTATCTTATTCAGATAATTCAACATTCCCGTGAATGACTCCATCGTAGATAAGCGGTCGTCGACATAAAATGCATGCGTTAGCGTGCATAGCCCAGTTGGTAAATGGGTTCAAGACTATAGATCCGTACACCGAAATGGAGGAATACGCAACAATTAAGAATTTATGTAAGCCTCAATGAGAACACAAGGATCCTTCGTGTAATGCTTCTAGAGAGCTGTGCTAGCCTCCACTCGGCTTTATGGACTATCGCCTGCAACCACCAACGTCATGCTTGGCAGAACCTTGAGATACTCTTATGTTAGGAACTGATGTTTTATCTGAGGCGTGAGCAATCCCTTCAATCCAATTAACTACTTTCTCAATGGCTTCTTGAAGCGATGTAACATAGATTTTTGACGTTGTCGACTGTGAATCTTTACACCATCAGCTATGATGCGTTTAACACAGCTTTCCTCAACTAAGCTAGGTAGGATTCTGAATTCATGAATTATTTTTCAGAACTTGCGAAGAATTCTGGTGTATATCCTTGAATAATCGAAAAGCCTTTTTTTTCAATGAAGAATTTTTTCTTCGCCTCAAACCTTGATCTTCTCCGCAGCCGCAAATTCTTTGCTTATTCGACAACTCATTCTTAATTTTTTTTGCTGCAGGCGGCCGCACAGGCTACGCAGATGAGCAACTCCCGCACCCTTACACCAGCTCATATGTAAGTATATATAGGAAAGATTAGGTTTTTAGACGTTATGTTCTTTCGAGCTTAAATTATCGTTTTTGTGTTTATATAGGAAGCAGGCAATGATGGCCAATCGACATTTTCACTTCCTCGCAGACATTTTCAAGGAAGTGGCTGTTCCTGGGCGGATGGGATCTGAGTTCGATCCCAGTCTCTCACGACAGCAGATGCAACTACTGCAGGTAAGAATAATATTTTGCAAATTTCTTCTAGAAAAGGGCAAAAGTGGTGCAGTGGCACGCAACACCACCCGCAAAGTTCGGGAATCGAATCCTCACTCGTTAATCTGATTCACACTCGCTTTAGCCATCCAAGTTTTCCATGTTTTCGGGGTCGTATAATTGGTACCTGACTCCAGGGTAAGAGTGCTGACTTGTGCGTCGGCCGAACACCGCATGCCTTTGTATGGAGGCCACTTACGCTTTCAAAATGCGACTGCGATTGATTTTAACAGGCACATCCCAAAAAGGGGTTCGATTGAAACCAGAGTAATTCATTTTTCTCAAGTCTACTTTCATTAGGCAAAGCATAGAGCTTCAAGAGAATGATCTGCAGTTTTCTCTATTTGAGCGTATTGTTTTTCAGAAAATAATCAGTCTAGTTTTCGATAATATAGGAAAGTTGCTTGATAAATACTTAAGCGTTTTCAATCTTTACAAAATTAGCAATTTAATCCTTTGTTAATAACTGGCTTATCCTTAATAGGGGTGGAGACTGAATTAATCTTCATGAAAGTTCTTCCACATCTGACCGTAACTACGCAATTAAAGGAAAGGAGCGGATAAAGGGATAATTTTGAAAGTATGACTTAAAAAGAAGAGGTAATAGAACTTGTGAAAATGAACAGTGTTCTTCCTTGATCACACACTAAACTGAACCTCATAATGTGTGTGCTGTGCTCGAGTGCTATCTTGTGATCATTCATTGAACTGATTGTCGATTTAATTAGGGGTTTGAAGTACCGTTTTCATTATTGTCTAGTTCAGCACATATTTTAAATTTCTGTGGACTGGCTACTTCAATTTGTTGCTCTGCAGATAGATTTTAACAATATACTCATGTTTCTTTTTTTAAGTTTTACAGGTTGAATCTTATGACTCTCCACAATATTATTTTTGCAGGCTGGCCTTCCAACGGTGGCTCCCGGCTCGAGTGCAAGTCCAGTCTGCAGCCCTTGTACTCCTATTTCTCCCATGGGAGTTGGTAGCACTACAGCGCCAGGGATTCCTCCGTCAACCAATGGGTCACCGTATGCGATCTCTGTTCCGGGATCTGCGGCTTTCAACATTCCCTACTCCCCGCTTTTATCTAGTATGGTCATGCCTGGGCAGGCGCAGTCCATCACTCCTGCATTGCAATATGTAAGTTAGTGTTGTATATTAATAAGCTTTTCTATTGATTGCTCAAAACAGCTATTCAAATTGAGTTAATCGCTTCTTTGGTTTTTAGAGATATGTATAACCATTGTGGATTTAAAAAAAAGCTATTCAAGATCATTATTGACAATAAAGGAATTGTTTCGAGCCGAAATTACACTGCAATGCTTTATAGTATGCTATTGCAGATAGAAGTTTTTCTTTTCAATTTATTAACCCTTTGACGACATTGAGGATTTCGACGTGGCACACCCATGGGAGCCCTCCTTACGCTTGCAACTGGCACACACCAGTTGCCATTATCCCAAGAGAAGATTCTTCCAGCGGCTTACCGATTTAGCAATATTTCACCTATAGTAGAGTATCAAAATGCTATTTTATATTTATATGTAACGAAAGGTTAGAAATGGGGTTTGGGTTCGGAGTCAATGTAGAATAGGAACTTTGGAAATGAAGTACGCAAGATGAGTTCATATAACATTCGAACCCTCGAGAATCAATTCATGAATTGCGACTTCCATGGAAACTCTGTAATTGCTCCAGGTCGTGAATTGCCATTGTCATACTGTCAACTGTGAGTGCCACTGTCCCATGCGCCAGTCATAGTGGCGCCCACCAAGGGTGCCATTGTCGTCAAGGGGTTAAGCAATCTGGAGTATCAGTTTTGTGTTTCAAATAATATGTTGCAGCCGTCTGTGCCTTCACCCATAACACCAATTTCACCATCGCCCGCCTCCTCAACATCGTCAATGCGCAAAGCACTTAATGGTAGAAAGGTGGATCCCTCTACGGACGGTGACAAACCGAAACGAGGGCGACCACGCAAGATTAAGCGCTCCGAAAAGTGAGTGAGATTCAGTCTTCGTCGTGAGTTTCGTATTATTTGGTCTCTCTTTATTATATCTATGTATGAATGTCCCGAAAAAGGTCTATAGCGTTCATTGCATTCTTATATTACTTGTAACGTCGAGGAGCTTGAAGGATATGTAAGATAGGTAGTTTCAGCAACTGTAAAAGTTATTGAGATGCCACTATATTCACAAGCTCTCAGATGTTAGTTTCATTTTTGTCTTTTTACGGTACCCCAGACAGTTTTGAGAACGTAACAGGTTCAGCATTACTAATTTACTAGTCTGCTCAACTCAAACATGCGGCTTTCCTATAAAAGTGTCGTTTAAATGTTCTTCAAATCGCTCGCTTCGATATAGCGAGCTAGTTTTAAGCTAGTTCCAAAACCGAGAGAAAATTCTAGAGTTTTTATATCGAAATGGCCACGCTTTTGATTACTCAACTTTCGTTTTTTTATGAAGATGGAGCCAAAAGTCCCCTATTTTTGCCATCTAGTCAGACGAAACATTCGCCTTTTTGGAGATGCAGGCCAGGCAGTAAATTACAAGACAAATTTCGTAGCGATTTGGACGGCTGTGGCGTTTACCATTGAGGCATGGGTCTAAAATAGAGCGGATTAGCATGACCAGTTGATCGTGAGGATGAGATGTCCCTGAAGCTCTCCTACCTTCCATTCCTTCTATCTCTTGCCTTTCTTTTTCTTCCTGTTGTCCACTAAATCTATGATGGGTAAAAATTGTTATTACTCAAAATTTGAGGTCCTACATCATGATCAGCTAGCTGATCATGTGCTCCAAACCGCTCATCAATGATAAACGCCAAGGTAATCCAGATATTAACGAATTTTGCCGCGCGACTTGCCGCGTGCATCTTCAAACGGGCGAGGTGATGAAAGTAGCTTAAAATCCTAAAATTAAAGTTTTGTTTGTTGTGGATCCCATTTAATCACTACTGTTCCTTTTCGCGAAAGGCTAATAGGTGAGATAATATTAAGTTGTCGCAAAAAATCATTCCGGATTTAATGCCGCAACATTTCCCGCCAAGTTTTCTACAAGTGTGCGAGCGATCACATAGCCGATCACATATTGTTTTGAAAATCCATTGTTTGGCTCCAAGACATAAGCTTCTTTTGTTTCTTCACTGGATATTTGCGTATCAGCGTGGTCTTGAATCTCTTACGGACAAGCTCGATTTCCACGTCATCATGCTTCCAGAGTTCAATAGAGAGAGACAAAAGTCTTAGGCTAACTTGAAAGAGAAGACGAGAAAAGCAAGAATTGGTTCGTTTCGCCTCTTAATCATACGAACCAATGTCAGTCATCACCCTAGGCATCTTCAGTGATGTCTTCAAATTGGGCCGCTCTGCAGTCGAAGCTAATTGCAATATTAACCGTGCTTGGGGAGAGGATTAAGTTTTGATTCTCAAAGCTTGCTTCACGCGATAAAAGCCTTCAAAATCAACGTGGAGTGCATCATGCAAACGTAGCAAGGCATCTGAAGCCCATTGGGAAGGTCCGCAATTATCACAATCCGCATATGTTTTTCCGACAGCCTAATGTCTTGAGAGCTCTATTTATCCCACTACTAGCGCGGTTAATAGTGCAGTAACGACCAGAAGGATGGCGAGCCCCACGTGCGTAGTATCAATTTTTTGCGTCTCGTTATGTGTGCCTGCTTACTGCACACATAAGGAGGCGCACTGCTGCTATTTGTTCATATTGTCGAATGCTTTCGAGCACTTTCGTTCAATCAGCTTGTGTTTTTCCTCTTGGGAATATCTCTTTGATCCTGCTGTCCACGCAACCTTTGATCATAGCTTTAAAGTGGTCCATACAAGGCAGATGTTTTTGGATATACTTGAGCATTAAGTTAAGTTAATATGCCGATCTCTCCTTCTTTCCAGATGTCTCGATGACGAGTTGTGTGATGAAGTAACAAATGGAATAGAAAAGGTTTGTCTTTCTTCTTTATTCATTGTTCATGTTCTGTCATGGATTTCTACTTTTTTTTTGATTTATAAAAATTAATGTTCAAACCATTCCACTCGTTGTTTCTCTGACTGAATGTTTTTCTGACTTTTTGTTAGATGCACTGGCATTCCTAATTAGTGACAACACTGGTTCCTATTTACCTCTAAATAGACCCGTGCCCGCACTATACTAGGTAAATCGGTTCCTCTTTAACACTTCAAAGACACAATTTGCTCCACAACCCACTTTTCATTGAGCACTTGATTCACAAGAATCAAGAACTTCAATATGCTTTGTTACGTTTCTAATGTGTGCGTATAGAGTAGTGGTTCATAGAGTTGGTCAATCAGCCTAGTGAAGAAACTGACCTCAACAAAATGAGTTTTTTTTTGTCACGAAAAAGCAACAAAGGGTTAATTATTGAGAACATGTGTTAAAGTTTTGGTACTTGGGCTAATTTTTTAGGGAGTGAGTAGCTTTTCTCAGATTCCATTCACTTAGCCGATAATACGTTTGCTTCAGGAGGATCAAGATCGTGCACTCATGCCGCCACCGGCACTCCCATTGGGACGTGCCAGACCAGTTGCTTGATCCAATTCAGTCTCATTTTCCTTTCATGCAATTATTTGTTTTTTGTTCAATACGAGTTTTTCATGAACAACGGAAACTATGGACTTTTCCTCATATGGATCTGATGGTACAGTGTAGCATCGCGATTCGTTTCATCTGACAGACTTTAATAATGCTGAGCTGTTTGTATTTGTCTTACACGTGATACTCCAATTCTGACTTATAGTTGTTATCAGAAGTTTTTTTTTCACTAGTTGTGTTGGTTGTAATTCAGCAAAAATGTTTTTGTGTTCGTGTTCGGTTCCTTTACCAACCACACAGTGGTCGAATCTCTGTTTTTGTGAGGTATGAAACTTTGAAAAATTTATTGTATTGAAGAAACGTAAAGCACAGTACGTCAGGCTGGTTTGAAAGATTAGTCATGAGATCGTTGAGGTGGTGATTTGAGCATTGGATACATGGCTGGGTTGCTGTAAATAAGCTTAGACGGTACCCGATCGAGGGCGATGTACGACCAGCCAAAGTTCGTGATCGACTAGTCGAATACGGTGTAGATGTATCGTTTTGTGCTTGGAGGAACTATACGATTGCCTGCTTCGTCGTATTCGACGTCATCCTCGTCTTCGTCGCTCTCGTCTTCCTAAAGGCAGCACCACTTAAACCTGTACAACTGCAAAAAATTGAGTGCTGGTGAGTGTTTACTGTAACGCAATTTTCTATGTGCATAAGCAGTACCAAGTTGTTGACGGCAGAGATCCTTTCTCTTGTAGGTGTTGTCATTGATAGGTAGTAGTGTGCATGCGGCATAAAAATACGTCACGGGTCGACTAAACCAATTTTGCACAACTGCAGGCTTTCTCGCAATGGTCCTATCTAATTGTTGGTTTAACTCCTGGTTAGATAGAAGAATTATTACAGAAGATTTGCTATTGGTTAGGAAGAAGGAATAGTTGGATTCGAACTAAACGAAACCTACATTTGGTGTGGCTGCCATTTTCAATTAATCCAGATTTCATTAATTTTACGAAAAGCTGTTTCGGTACGAATACGAACTTTCGTGTCTTTAAGGAGTGAGTTTTCTTCTATTTTACAAGATGCTGTTGGGGATTGTCCTAATGTAAGTTAAACGTGGATAAGAAAGAAAGAGAGCTAGTAAGTAAGAAGGCGGCCATATGAAAAGGCGACGGTATCTGGATCAATCAAGATTTGATATCTAAGAGGCAAAAAAGAAGCAGGAAAAATAAAGGTGTAGCCAAGAACACATTGGAATGGAAAGTGAAGCGTTCACGAGAAAATAGCGCCGCAAGTACTAATAAACTTCAACTCTACCAATCAACTCTACCTCATCCCAATCTTCGTCATCCTCTTCAGCGCTACCAATTTGCCCTGGCTGGTCGTAGACACGATTTCCAGTTTGTACATACTTGTCTGCTCTGGACGGATAGGTCTGTGTGATGCTGAAAATGATATATTTTGGAATTTGAAGAAGGATTTATGAACAGGGAGGTAAATAGTCGGTTCTCGTTCAAATCTTTGCCATGGCACTCTTTATTCATGTAAAATTGGAAAAGTATTGTAACCTTTGCCTCGCTTGTTCTCGATGTTCTATGGAAGTTGGAAAGGTCTCGATGGCTATTTGAGACAAGCCTGCCTCTAACTGAAGAAGGTCTAAGAAGATGCCAGCTTGTTCGAGCAAGATTCCATTAAGTTTGTATCCTATGAAAATAACAGAACAGTTTATTGGTTGAGCTGCTGTCCTGGCCTTGTATGGAACTACACTGCCACTGTTGGATCGGCTTCCGACGGCTCCTAACTTTAGTCTCACATAGCTTCCTTATGTTGGAATAAATTATATTGCCTATCATTTGGAATTCCCCTGCGCTTGACAAGTCACACCGTGGCACTTCCACTCATGTTCTTTCCGTCAAGACACAGCAATATAAATGATTGGATTACTGCTTTGTGCGAATCAAACCGACAGTGGTTAGCAGACGTTCTATACACGTTAATAGGAAGAAGAGTAGTTTCATGAAAACAGGTCACCCATAGGGTTCATTAGAAGAAACAACAAACGATAGGTAGGCACATCGATACAAGCGCAGTAGCCTTCGAATTCTTACCGATTCACCATTCCGCTGCGTAGCTTCCATCGATCTCTCAGCATGCATTTTTTGTGCTCATCCATGAAAATAAAAACAATTCGATCTTGAAGAGGTTGAGCCCCAATCAACCTAAAAACCCGGTGGACAACGACGTCATGGAGATTGAACTATTAAGAAGGCATGACCCACACAGACCGTTTAATGCCTTCTTTTTCGTCTGGGATTAACGTCATTGTAGCAACATCTGGATCGATTTGTCGTATTCGATACTGGGAATCGATTGAACGGATCAGTCGATCAAAGACTAAGCGGACTTTTGCCTTGAGTAACTTTGTTGTGGAATTCGCCAGAAAAGATTTTGAAAGAAACGAACTCGGACCTGGACGATCGCTAGGCACAATCCGACGACTGACAATCCAACCAATGTGAGGGCTAGATTAAGGATAATGAAATTTGGAGTTTTTGTGACCACGTCACCGAGTCCTAAAAAGAAATCACTGTGCCGAAGCCAAGATGAGATTGCTTTCACGCTTTCGGCGGCGTGAACTGCTCTTTTCCTTGTAAGATGACTATCGACCTTTCGTGATCGTGATTAATTTCTTTTTTTATACATTTTCCATCAATGAGGCGGAGGAATGGAATGAGATAGTGATTTCAAGTGTGCTTGGCATTGGAACGTGAGCGAGGAATGAAATGAATTTCTGCTGTTCGAACGTTGTTTTTACCTATAGGGTGTCCCAAAATTATTGGCGCCAAAGTTAAGGAATCTTTAAGGTAGAAATAATATATCAAATTCACATAACCTGTTATTAATTAGTTGCATAAAAAGATTTCCTTGCAATATGCATAGCTACTGATGTGGAACTCCCAATATCTTTCAGATGGAGGAGGCTCATTCAATGCCACTTGCAATCATTGACACGCGAGAGGTGGAAGGGCATTATGAAATTCCTTGGGATTTTTGTAATAACCGTATAGGAGGCTATTAAGCGATACAGAAAAAAAGCCTGAATCAGAGACAAACCAGGAAAGGTAGGAAGGTAGAATGTTTCTGAAGATGGGACTATTAAAATGGTCCGTCTGCCAGTCGGTCGCGATCGTGGGTGACCCATCAAAAGGAAGTCAACGGGCACGGCTCACAGGAATTATCGCGATGGAAGAATGTCATGGAGAAGCTTCACTGCCATTCCTATCGTATGCAGAAATTTTGCTTCAATTCCGATCTCAACAGATACTGCCGGGTCAAAAATGCAGAAAGTCGAAAGTGATGACACGCAACCCTTCGTCGTTCTCTCTGGTCAAAAAACTTTTTGAGATAAAGCCATTCCTCAACAACCAAAACGTTCGCGTTCTGGAAAGCAACCCCTAGCGTGTAATATCTCACAAAATGGTTGCTATCAGAATAGTAAAATGATGTTTTCCGAGGAAATCACTGGCAAGGGTAAGCCGCTCATGGTTTCTTCGGTGCAGGCATGAAAATTGACCAAGACTAGTACTCAAACGGCGTACTGATGGAAGTAAATGAAACATTGATCCGACTGCGTTTTCTGAAACATTTCGTAGTACTTCCAGCGGGACGCTTCTCCAGCCCACAGAGCGAAGTTTGCCCGCGAGTGGTGCCGACGACAGCTGCCCGACTTCATTGGTGAAGAGGGATGGTCATCCTATTTTCCAGAACTTGACTCACTTGACCCCACGACTGGTCCGTGGTCAGAAGAGGACCTGTCGAGCTTGCAGTCCCAGTTTGGAGTCCTAGAATGCAAAGGCTGAAGAACGGCCGGGAAGAAATGGAGAAGGATACCTTCGTGCCACATGCGATCAATACGAGAACAAACTTTGACTTCTATCCGCGCTCATGGGGGATATTTTTAAAGGCGACTGTAGCATGTTGTAGCACATAGTGTTAGCTAACGTGCATAGAGATTCCATCATCTCTCGCAGCGGAGAAGTTTGAAATATATTGCTGTAAATCGGCGCCAATAATTTTGGGACACCCTGTACTTCGGGTAATCATTTCAGGGGTGGGTGAAACTCACTGACCTCTGAGTGAAGGACTCAGTTGTTTGCGTGAGTTCCATTCAACAATCGGAACTTGTAAATAGGTTGGTTCTTACCATTGCACTGTTTATGCTAGCTTCAGCTATTATGTGATACAACACTTGAAAATGCCAGGAAAAAAACCTATAGTAGTCAGCGAAGTGAAAAAGAAGTAGAAAGCGCTGAAATATGACCATTCGTATTCCCACAGTCTGTAAAGAAGATTGTGACTTTAGGAAGTAATGTCTTGAATTTCACAGACTCCTTACCTGACAATAAATGCAGATAGACTGATCCACAAAAAGAAAAATATTAGTGCAGCTTTCATGGGCACCGTTTCGGCCTGCTCCTCTTCGGGCAATACCACGTCGAGTTCACCTAGCGGCTTGTTCGACTCTATCTAGAATTACATTTAGCTTTTTCATATATATACACATGTGAAAGACTCAGTGAAAGACTCAGTCATGAAGAAGCTACAAGAGCTCAATTCGGCTACAAATTCCTTGATGAAGGCAATCCCTGACCCTACTTGAAATAGAACAGAAATCGAAGCAGAGCAAGTGGCAAAGGCTAGTCTTCGCTAAAATGTTAATCCATCTCTGGTCCATTCATAGAAAAAATGCTTAGAGGCTCATTTTTTGAATGAAATGATACAGCGAGCCTAACGGAATTCTTAAAATTTATCACATGCAATTTGACCTCGATGAACTGCAGTGTGGGAAGGCTACAGAACTTTGGCAGCCATCAAAACATTTTGGACACTTTAAGCCCTCTCTCTCAGATTACAACTGCTGGGAAGTATGAATGTGATATACTCAAATAAAACCGCATAGGAAATTTCATCAATTCGAGCGAAGTTCTCATTTCATGAGGACAACTAACTGATGCCAACTGACTGTTCGCGAAAGGGATAGAAGTAATTCAGACAGGAGTAGATCCAGTTCGAAGGCCTGAGCCTTAGCAGGATGGATTTCCATCATTGTGTTAAGGCTCAGGCCTTCGGACCGAAATCGGTATTGGATTACTTTTGCTTCTCGGAATTCAAAACAGCGTGAGAGATCCTTCTGTAGAAGAAGACAACAGATCATTTTAGCAGAGTTCTCACTTCATTTCAACTTGTTTGAAAAGTGCTACGCACCACGCATTGGAGATAATCAGAAATGGTGGACTAAAATAAAAGTATAGGTAGAATTATACAAATAATGATGAAAATACAAACGAAACAAAAAACTTAGTAAAGAAGTAAACAAGCAGCGAGAAGGGGAAAGAAAATCAATGGATGCTGCGTGTGTGAAACGTGTATTTATTGCTTCGGTTTCTTTTGTGGAATCCCTTACAAGGAAATCGAGAAAATTTCATTTCCTACCTGATGGTCGGTAGTATTGACCATGTTACTGGTTGTCCGATGCACGCTCAGCAGTGGTACCGTCGACATACTGTGTAGCGACAGCTCACTACCAACACGGCGAATTCTGAATTAGCTAATCTTTTTATCTTCTATATATAAACCACAAGTTTGGTGTGTCTGTTTGTATGTATGTATGTATGTATGTATGTATGTATGTATGTATGTATGTATGTATGTATGTATGTATGTTGTAGGTAAAACAAGACGCGCTAGATGGCAAGTTGGCCGTTCAGGTGACAGAAACAAAAATTCAGTACGGGCACTTGTCTCTTGAAGTAACCTCTGGCCTACACACCAGCCGCGCCGTGTCCTCGCCCGAAGCCCCTTTTAGACGCGTCGTATATGTGACGGGTGGAGATTTGCTTATTAACATGGGGTTGGATTACTGTAAGAGCCGAGTGCCGTACCGAATTTTCATCTCTGTGTTCAGGTGGGTCAAAGAGACCGGTGAGCGATCGCTATTAGTTGAAAAATTATTGATAACGACGATACTTCGTTGCACTCACCTCTCTCTCATGTACCGCTTCTCTACCTGTCGCTGCAAACTTCTGAAAGAGATAACTGAATAACCCGACTCTCGGCAGCGAAATTCAATTCAGAAACTCACTTCTGGCAGAACTTTTCATTCACCCAATTCCAGCCGTATTCGATCCATGTGAAATAGAGGAATCCCCATTCGCACAGTATTGTAAATACCAAGGGAATGCCGAAAAACGCGTACAGCATCGACATTATTCGTCCAGATGTGGTACGTGGAAAGAAGTTACCATAACCTGAGTCCAGAAGCACAAGTATTACGCCGATTCCATGTAAAGCAGTGTAGAATTCTGTGTTTTTGGTTGGTTTATTGCTTCAACCTTCCCCCTCGATACCTGTTCGGTTTTGTTAAGGATTCCTCTACATAGTTGATTGCAAGTCTTGGTAGTACCCACGAGTACATGAGCGCCCTTTATTCATTGAGAATATTGAAAAATTATATATATTATATATTATTAGAGAATATTGATAAATTATGTTTATTAGATATATTTAAGTGCTCTGTTGCGCTCACCCTGTGCTCGACTCATTTCAAAGTTGACTCGAATTTCCGAGTGTTTCTTCAGTCACTACCGAATATCGTAGCAGACAGAAAGACAGACAAGGGTGAGCGCTTCATTATATTAGATTGTTCGGAAAGAAATGCGCGTTTGAGTATAAAAAAACTTTATTATAAAAACGAAATTCAACAAGATTAATTCAAAAAATAATCCACAGTGCTCTAAATGACTTATTGCCAAAGTATACGCAAAAAATGGATTTCTCCTTCGAAGAACTCAGTCAGCTGCGACTCAAAGTAGTTGGGCACTTAGAGTTGGACTTCTTCGCGGTTTGTGAACGTTCTCTCGGCCAGGGGTGCTGCATCGACCGGAACAGATGGTAATCGGATGGTGCCAGGTCTGGACTGAGTGGCGGATGAGGCAAGACCTCCCAGCCCGATTCCTCAATTGTTTCCAAAGTGAATTTCGCGACATGTGGACGAGCTGTCGACGTCGTTTCGACACATTGACGACGCAGTGCTTGATCCACGCTGTTCAGTTGATCTTTTTAGATGTTCGCCATAACTGTTTGACTCGAATCCAGAACTTTATAATACACCAAACCTTTGCTGTTCCACCAGACACAGAGCATCACCTTTTTGCCGTGTATATCCGGTTTCAGAGTAGGTTTTGAAGTGTCTGACCACTGTCTTTTTCGCGCTGTGTTGTCCATGTCCAGATCCATTTCTCATCTGATGTAACGATAGAGTCGAAGAAACCGCTGTTCTTGGAGCAACGAAGAAGAATTCCGGTCAATGCCATTCGTGTTGCTCTGTTTGCGTCGCTCAGCTGATGCGGTACCCATTATTCCCACCAAGCTTTTTTTCTTGAAATAAAAAGCAACGTAGACAAAGAAAAAACATATCAAAAGATGCACAACAAAAAACTCTTTTTAATGAAAGACTGTTTTGGAAAATCTTCTTTGTTAGTAGAGGAATAAATGGACAAATTCAAATTCTTTCCGAACCACCTAATAGTACATATTGATACACTGGAACTCCCTCCTGTTCTTCTATCTGAACGCTGAAGGATTTGCCTTCGCCGATCATATAAAAGGCGCTGTTAGGTCGAATAATGGTAACCTTGCAGCGACATGAGAAATCCTTGACTGTGTGGTTGATTACATGTCTACATGGACAGATGTCATGAATCTTTAACGTAATTTCGATAAAACTTGCCTTCCTTCATTATTCTCTATTAATATTCTTTCTCTAGACAACAGGTCAGGGTTCCAGTGTCCAGTTACAGTTCTTATACGTCCGATCTTGGTGTTACTATTTCTAAGCCTGTAAAGTGGGTTATACGTATTGATGATGCCGTATCCAATTTCTCCACTGCCTAAAGCCTTTAATCTTTCGGTCACTGAATACTGTAACCGAGTACACAGCCCGAGTAAAACGACTTTCGACAGATTTTTGTGCTTCCCGGCTTTTCCCCCTTCTGATTACCCCAAAGCAATGCCGGCTTACAGTTCTCGTCTGAGAAAGCTAGACCGGGGAAGTCCTTTTCATAGACTTGTTCTTCCGGATTTGGTCCTTGCGTTAACTTAACGTTATCGCTCCTAACTTTTCTTTCTGCCACTGTGTGATGCTTATTGTAGCGAGATACCATCTTGTTCTACTTTTCAAACTACTTGCACTGTGGACTTCTCTACTTTGAATTGCGCGCCGGTTGCCCATCCCTGATGGGATAGGTTCCTGTTCGTTATGAAACTTTTTTCCATTCTTCTCTGCTCCTTATTTTAGTCTTTCTCTCGTTTCGACTTTTATTTATGGCAACCCATGAGCTTTGTTTTCTGCGTGAACCTCGTGTTCTACTATGGTATTATTGCTATGGTTTTGTCCCGGTGTCGATGGCGCATCCTGTGCACAGTAAATAGAAAATAATAAATAAATAGTTAAATAAATAAATAAATAAATAAATAAATAAATGAAANGCGGTGGAAGTGAGGCCTTTGAAAACGACGAGTCCGTCGAAACGTTGGCCAAAATAAAGATTTCCACCTAACAACCTCGATTCAGAAGCAAAACTAACATTTTCAAGAACAAATAAATCAATAACCCCAAGAATTTAGTACGTGAAAACGTAACTTTACATCACATACAGCGTAGATATCGCTGACCTAACTGTTTTAACCAATTTTTGTTCGCAAATGTCATTGTAAATTAATTAAAAAAAATGCAGTAATCTTCGTCCGGGAAATTTCCGAATTGAAATCGGAAATACTTATTCTCACTAACAATTCACAACCCTTCGAAGTAATTCAATCTCGCAGCTTGCTTAGGCAATCGCAATCGTTCTCTCTGTCTCTAATATTGATAGACAACGA
Source organism: Haemonchus placei (assembly GCA_900617895.1). NCBI lineage: Eukaryota > Metazoa > Nematoda > Chromadorea > Rhabditida > Trichostrongylidae > Haemonchus > Haemonchus placei. Next base: position 18,683 of record UZAF01017234.1, on the reverse strand, counting down.
ACTTTCAGTTTTGTTTTGCTGACAAACTTATAGCATAATTGGGTAGCTTCGTAGAAAATCCTTTGCAACATTCTCCCACTCGACAAATGTGTCATGAAAGCACATTATGTAATCCTGTTGAGGCCTAGTGTGGATCTAAGGGTCCTAAAAATATAATAGTAACAGACATCCATGTTTAATGATTTGAAGAAAGGAGAGCAGCTTGAAAGCTCGAAACGAAGAGCTTTGGCACTTGAGAACACTATATTGGGTTTCGCATAGACAAGAAGCGGTTCATGAAGGTAGGGGCAGTAAGGACGTAGAAATTGACACCTATCGTGAACTCCTAAAGAATGTGTTTGACGGTCATGTAGAGGAAATCTGTAGATTTCAAAGCGCAGCACGTTCACTGTAAGTGCAGTCAACTAATATACGTCAGTGGCTAACACATGTTGCTCATCGGAGACTAAAGTTTCGTTCAAACACCCTTTTCGTTAACCTTATCTGTGTCAAAGCCTTTGCCCTTCATTCCATTGAAAGTACATAGAATCATGGAGAACGCTGTAACTCTAGGGCAAGTAGAAAAAAGAGTTTCAATTTTGCTTCTTGCCTCTCTTCTATTCTACCTTTCCTTCCTCCATGTCTTCAATGAATTTAAGGGAAGAAAAACCTATTGCATTGTTGCGCGTGTCAATCGTTACAGTACTCAAAAATGGTGATGTTTATAAGCAAAAAGCGCAGTCGTAGGCTGAACTATGTATAACCGAGGTTGAATTCTCCAAGCACGTATGTATATACAGGAAGTGTCGAAATTATGGGGACCTATATATTGCACTGTATTCTAAGCTTTTAAACTGAGAGTAGCAATGGGATCCATACGCACGTTTGCTTACGCTAAGCACAATAACAAGCTACAATCATCCTTACTATATATAAAGCGCTCTGTCTGTCTGTCTGTCTGTCTGTACGGAAATTCGAGATAACCTGAAGTAACACCTGGAGAAGTCGGGTCAAGTTTGGAATAGGTTGAGCATAGGGTAAGTGCAACAGAGCACATGTGAGCTTGGCGGAGCTCCTCCCCCAAGGGGCGGGGCATGCGCCAGGATTGGGCGGGGTCATGGACTAATTCTTCTATTTCGGTCTCATAACAGTCCACACGCTGGGAAAAAATGTGCAAAGGTGAGGAACGGGTCTACAACTAAAATAAGGGAAGCTTACCGGCGGTGGGCGGAGCGTTCTCGCAGTGGGCGGTACCTTCCACAGAGATTCATAACTCGATTCAACGAAGGCATCGAGGCCAGGAAAAAAAGCAAAAGGGTTAACCAAGGCCCCATGCGTGCTAGGCATGCGTAGGCGTAGCAAAGCCCTGCCCACGGTGGGCGGGGCGTGCGTTAAGATAGAAGCTACTTTTAAAAAATGAGTGTAACTTTGTTCAGAAACGTTCTAGAATGCGGGAAAAAAGTGGTAAGAGGTAATGGAACAAATGTGGTCAAATCCTCGAAGTGGGCGGGGTTGGCGCCAAAGTGGGCGGGGCTTAGATCAAGAGATCTTTGTTCAGAAACGTCCTAGAATACGGGAAAAAAGTGGATAGAGGTAATGGAACAAATGTATTCCCCGAAGTGGGCGGAGCATGCACAGGAAAGCGGGGCTAAGACCAAAAATTCATCTCTTTAAAAACTTTTTGGAATGCGGAAAAAATGGTTCAGAGCAGACAAAAGAAGGGTGGTCAAGTTTACCGTGGGAAGGGTTTGCACTAGGGTGGACGGAGCTATGATCAACCACTAATAACTCTGCTCAAATATATCGAGCGTGATGCTCTCAGCAGTTCAGCGTTCGAATCTAGAGAGAACTATCTTATTCTGATTATCTAACATTCCGCTGAATGACTCCATCGTCAATAAGTGGCCGTCGACATATACTGCGCGCATTAGCGTGCATAGCCAAACTGGTATTCCAAATGCCGCCCGTTAGTACGGATAGAGGCCCGGTGATTATTCTCGAACTCTCGCATGTTGCTCACATGCCCTCCTCCACTTCCTCCCAGCCCTTGTTGAATCTTGCTTTCAAGGAATTCAAACGCGGACGTCTGCACCATTTTCCCTCGAGCATGCGTCGGTGTGGTGAAACACCGTCCTGCTGGAAGAAACATGGGCTGTTTTAGAAAGCGGGGCCGGATCAATGTTTCAGTAGGTTTATCAGTATGCATCCTAAGTGTACGCTCTTTCCAATTCTCACCCCGTTACCGACGGAACCAACGGTGTTTTACCACGCCCGTGCCTCTCACAGTACACACAAGTTTGCAGTTTTTATAACACCTTTTATATAACAGTTTTATTTCTTAGAGACTGGCGTTACCGTGAAAACTTTCTCGTTAGAGAAAACGATGGAGGAATGCGCCATTCAATTTGAATAAGTTAGCAATCTTCTGAATTTTTTGACACGTTCATGCTTGCCGAGATCAGAAATGAAATCGCATTTCGATGTACGAGAAGAATAGCAATGAAATTTCTGTCCAACAGTCCACCCCACCGACTACTTTAATAGGACCTGCTCCGTTACCATCCTTCTTATGGGTCATCCAGGATTCCAATCGACTACCAAACCGGCTATTTCAATAGTCTTATCTCTGGTAATACTGGTCCTTACACCCTTTCCAGGTTTGCCCATGATTGATTCTGCTTTCTGTATCGTCTAATAGACTCTTGTACGATCATTGATCGGATCACAAATTTTTTATGATGCGCCCGCCTCTTCCATGCTAATGATTGCAATTGGCATTGAATGAGCCTTTACCATCTGAGAGGTGATGAGAGTCTTATTTCGCAACTATGCATATTGCAAGAAAACCTACCTACCTGTGCAACTGTTCAATAGCGAATGAAGTAAAACTAATCAGCCATTTTTGCCTTGAAATTCCTTAATTTTGGCACCCGTAGTTTTGAAACACGCTATTGTCCGAACAGTAATCCACAAAGAAATTTATTGGAAAGCGAGCATTTCGTGACTTCTGCGTTGTCGTGTGATCTCAATGTAGGCATTAGTTATACCTATGGTAGTGTAGAGACTTGCTGCATAATAAACGCCTCCCCATAACGTCCACTTGCTCTCCATCATCATTGGCTCTTCGACAATGACGCCCAGCTTGCTTTCATACCTTCACAAAGAGTCAGATTCAAACACAGTAAAGCTTTCATATGAAATTGTTGAAGCGGTCTATCTTACCACGCGAGAGCATGTCGCGCCAGCTGCAGCTTGTAGTTCTCAAGAGTCGCACCTCGACGATTGTTGCTGATTGATTTATCAGAGTCAATGTCTCGAAATCTGCACCATAAAGTAGCAGTTCTATTTGTGACGATTTTGATGAAATTATTACCGAAAACTCAGATTTGGTTCTAGTCAAAGTAGGAGACATCGTTCCACCACAGCTACGATCGGAATGTATCAATTGAAAATTGTGCTATCAAGGTCACGCTAGGAGACCCCTGTGGCATTTCATGCCACATCAGAACACATGCATTTACCCGCGCATCCTTTGAGACTTCAATGGAATATCAAGACGTTGGCTCACCCCATCGCCAGATATCTTCAGCTTTGAAACGCTCAATGGACCTCCTTAAACGAGCATTTCTGGAGCATGCCGGCTAACTACGGACTTGTCAGAAGAAAGATTTGAATGTAAAGGGCTATATTGTGACGATAGGCATTCGGTAATGCCATTTTTACACAATACCATTTCAGAAAGTTTTTTTATAAGAACACCTTCTAAACAATTGCTCTTGATAGTGACGACGCCTTTTGAAAATATCCATGTTCTTCTCGTACTCCACGACTAGGAATGACCGGTCGTAGCCACCTGCGAAATTTTTGATTTCGTGAAGAATAAGGTGTTGGCATATGAAAGTCTAAAGGATAAAGTCTTTTGCGTTTACCAACACTATTTCGAGATCCGTCCCCCATACAATGACTTACGGAGGTCAGCTGATATACCAAGTCACAGTACAAGTCAATTTCTAAGACGGTTTAGGTACCAATTAACGGAACCCGGAGGGATTTGCGGTTCAGTTTTCCCAAGCGGGTATCGGGAGCGAAAAGAGATCGGCTTCCCGGATCATGCATAGACCATTGCAGTATGCCGCTTGCCACTACATCAACTCCACTGGCATGACGGCAGAAAACAAAAAGCGACAGATTCCTTTCAGTTCGGAGGTTATGAACACACGGAAGCTGTGATCTGGTGTTCATAATCCGTTAGAAGTTAAAAGAAATTTTCTGCAACATCTCTTCACATAAGCCTACCTTCGATGGCGCTGAAAATGAGGCCTCCTAAAAGCGAATAGGCGAATAGAACAATCAGCCAGATGATATGCCTCCAGAGGGTCTTGTTACGTTTATCCTCTTTGGTAATGACGATTCGGGGCTTCGGTGGCTCGGGCTGCACGAATTGCTGCAATTACGGGCATTTCGTGGCACGTGTAATCAAACCCAATCACCAGCACCAATCAGCTAACCTCTTCAGGTCTCTTTTTCCGTCGTCGCTTCTTCTTTTCAGTGTTTACGGTTGTAGTGTTGGAGGGAGCATTACTCTTCGTGACGGAACCGTTAACTGCCCCCTGAAGTTTCTCTCATTCTAGCACTGTTATTTACTCTTACGTGGTCGTGTGAGCAGTAAGCACTGTAGAATGTGAATTTCACTCTTTCATATCGTAAATGTCCCATAACTATGCACCCTGAAAATTATTCCAGCTCCATGCCTTACTCTAAATTCAGTCACTAATTCAAAGACACTCCACTGAATATTTTCGAGGAGAAAAGAAGAATTGATTTGCCCGTAATGAAAACCACCTTACTGCTGATGAGAAAAATCTACTTGACTAAAAAAGAATTATCAACTTGATCATATTATGTATTAGCTTTCATAAGCTTTAATCCCAGTCGTGCGTCACAACAAATAGGAATTTTTAAAATAAACAGTGCCGCTTTGGGAAGCGTTATTCTAACATTTGAATAAATCAAGCAAGTTCAGCCGTCACTCTAATCTATAAAAAGGTTTACCAACCTAATCATATTATGCATTACGTTTCGTGAATACTGTTGCCTTAGAATTACCGTGATACCTGAAGATATAAAACCACTGTTACCTTTCTGTTCATAGTCGGCAGACTTTTTGAGACTGCACTTGTCAAGTTTTTGCCGACCACATTCCAACGACTGTCAGCTGATTTGCTTCGCGGGTCATTGGGCTTGCTTTTAGGATCTGCCTTCGGTGGCATCACAGTCTTTCAGCTAAGCATTCAGCACACTCCCTTAACAAATTTATACTAGTCCACTCACCAGAGTATAACATTCCCTTGTATAGTGTGACAACCGACGGGCTAAGTAAGCCATCTGGCCAAACGGACAAACCAACGGTTTGCCACTCACCTATCAAAACATTTCTCTATCCTCTTATGTTCGTTTTATAGATCGCGGAAACCAGTCAAAATTTTTTTATTTGAAATGAAAAGTGTTTTAGAAGGTAGCAGGGGAGGAGGCTCTCTTGAGGAATTATAGAACGCACTGGAGTATAGTAACAAACAGAAGGCGACGCACAGCTACGTCTAAGCAGCCATGTATAGTGGCTTCTAGGCACCTGGTGGAAAAACAACGACGAAACGTAAGGAAAGCAGTAGCGAGAGGCGTTTCAATTTCCAGAGAAGAATATCAAGCGAATTCATAAGACCTCAAAGGAGAAAAGTACACTTAGCGTTTTACAAGTAAAGCATAGGATAGCGGATTCTGCACACCAATCCCCTAGCGGCAGCGGTTTACGGCAGTTATCGTAACCTTCCACTGGGAGCTCAAATATTCCACTTCACAGCGCGTGAGTGCGGGTGATCGGGTATGACAACGCGGCAAGCCGTTCGGATACAAAATACCACACCCCAAAACAAGTTGCAAAATGCAAATGTGTTCTCAAGTACATGCAGAATGGAAGAAAAGCGCTACTGATTACAACGGTGTTGCGGGCGTTTAACAAAGTTCTAACCTCTTGTAAAAGCTCCAAATACTGAAGGTGGAAAGTTCATCACGAAAGTCTAAAAGTGCCTTAACCTCTCATTAAAAATTTGATTATTCTCAATCTCAGCTGATCACAAAGAAGTACGACGAGGGAACCAATCTGGAAAAAATTCCTTTTTAGGAGCGGGGGCAAATCGCAACAGAAGAAAATATTGGTGATTGATTCTTCAAATGAAGTTGAAAGCTGAAGTTGAAGTTTACGAACCGAAAAGACAGCAAAATCTGAGGCGGTGAGGAAATGAAAGTAGAATAACTTGGGACAGGTGTTCCAGGTTCTGTCATCACCCTTCTATCGGCAGCCTATAGAGTGTGGGCGACGAAGGATCAACGCGAACGCGTACCCCGCCACAAGAGTCCCTCGCAAGAAACGCCGACGCCTGCGAACATTGGAACAACGAAAAAGCTGAAATATGCCGGAATGAAGGATTAGTTCCTTGCACAACTGGCCACATACATTGAAACTTTTCAATTCTATAATCAACTCTCGGAACAAGTCGAAGAATTCTCAATGAGAAAGAACAATGACTGAAATTGGTTTAGAATGCTGTCGAAAAACCATTCGGAGAGGACAAGGCTCAAAATCTGCTCAAAACGTGTCCAATTTCTGTCCATCTATGCCCTCACACTAAGAAACATCAGGTGGGGTTCGTTAGAGTTCGATGAGGCTCCCTGGTAGATAAGCGATTGTGAATTTATTCAAAGTGAAACATTGAAAAAATTGTTCTAGACATCGAAAAAAAACCAGTGGACATTGTGACTGGAATAACGAAATGGAAACTTTGGTTGAAAGGGACTACATGGCTGTGCTCTGTGTCTTCAATGTTAATGACCAGAGCGAAGAGAAGGATAAGGCGCTTGGCTTCAATGATGCTTAGAAATGGGTTTGAGCTGGGAGAATAGAGTTTTGGGCGTTTGGCTAAGGAGGGAAAAAGTACCGAGGTGAGTGGGATGCTGGTCTTATGTGTTGCAATGTTGTTGGAAAAAGTTGAAATGAAACAGGAATTGGCCAGAAGAGCATTATACTACTGCGAGAGAGCAGAGAAGGTCGCGAAAACGAACGCATCCCCCTGATTGCGGTTTCACCGATCACACGTCTTGAATCTATTGTTTCTCGAGCTTTCTTTTATAGAGGGTCGCTACTCCGCACATTCAACGGTGTTATTTGAACATGATATTTTTATAGTGACGTGACGTCGTGATTAATTCTTGCAGATTGTTCCAATTCGAGACCATCTATGTACTGATACCACTTGAAAGAGATGAACTTATTGGAAAACTTCTACTAAAGTATCTTATCAGAGCCATCCGATCTTTAAACAGCAAGCAAGCAGACCTCGCAAAGAGAGTGAGTGTTCAACCAGTTTCCCAGGTTGAGTATTCAACCAGAGAAACAGTAAAAAGTAGTTTAGTGAAAGGGTGGCTGTTCCCACGGCATACTGCACTCGTTTCGTCGCATTCAAAGCAATCCTACCCGGAAAATCCAAATCTTCCTTTTCAGAGCGTGCGATCGGGTGCAGCGATCACGATACGCCGTTCGGGTAGATGGAGTCCGGAATCTTCTCCCTGAAAGCGGCGTCGCGCACGCAGCACCCGCCGCGTACCGCACGATTGCGATGGAAGCTGGGAGCGCGCAATTTGTGAGGTAGGAAGTCCTTTAATTATTCGAACTGATTGGCCGCTCTCTTCAATTCCAATGCGGTCTTGATCGTCGCTAATATAGGAGGAGTCATTCTAATTAAACAAGTCTAATAAACATACAAACGAAAAAGAATCAGAGAAAAACGATCAAATCTAATGAAGAAGAAAGGCAATCTACGGAAAATATTGCGTCCTATCGATTGGCGGGGAGGCGGGGTGGGTACGGTAATTGTAGTGACATTTGCCGCATGCCGCAAGGGAGAATGCCGCAATCGGGGAGAAAATCCGTTACCCGAGTAGATGATCTCTAGGACATAGAAGGCTTGATGGCTCTTCCAAAATTCTAATTCTAGGAATAGCAATAAGAGTGCGGTTTTAACTCATAAGAAATGCTTTAACATATTTCTTGAAATGGAACCCCAGCAGGATTTTTTTTCAGACGCTCTCATGACATTATCTGAAAAGCATCAGTGGTTCATTCCATAACTCGTTTCTTCACCTTTATCTAGCGATGTGACCAATATGTGGGCAAAAGAAATATCAGATCCAAGGTAGGCAGCAGATAAGTTCAATAGATGGATAGGATTTTGCAGAAAATAAACGACTCATAATAGGCAAGAGTGAGGTTTCCAATGAGAGTAATGGAGACTTGAAATGAAAGTACAAGAATCATTTTTTAGATGCAGATTAATGGAATAACCACTCAACGGCAACACATGGGTGACAGATTCAAGCCATCTGTAATACAACATATGGGTGCCGGCTTTACATACTTCATCATACTTCCATAACTGTTTACAACGGTTTGCAGCTGTTATCTGATGTGAAAAAAAGGCCATGAGTGGATCACGGTTGGCTTGAACGAGCTTCGATGAATTATATGAAACGGGATAGTAAATATGGTTTCGTTGCCAACAAGATAGCTGCACTTGCTTACTCAGCTAATAACCACGGTAATAGTGACTTGGATAAAGGCCTAGACCAACTTTAATATGATCGAGATTTGCAGGTTTCTCGCACTTCATCATACATTCGTTACTGTCTGCAATGGCTGCAGCTGCTACCTGATACGAAAATGCAAAACAAAGACAGTAAGAAAATGTATTCATAAAGAGCTGCACGGCGAATCAATTCGCGAAAAAAGATTCAGCTTAAATTACTACATCGACATTCGCCGATGCCTACATCTAAATTTTTACTTGAAAGTAGTAAATCAAACTGTACTTGTTTAATGATTTCTGCCAACCTCTGATTCACCTTTTATTTCGAATCGAATGCTATGACCAATTTATATACGGAAGCAAATAGATGCGATGTGTAACCGCACTTTTGTTGAAGAAGACGTGATGCAGCATCAAATGACTACGCTACCCCTCCTTATCGCGTTATTTGTCCTTGTTCGAAGTTTGCCAAGATCAACCAAGTCTTCCATCCTTCCAGATCGATAAATTGGTGCAGGACTTGAAACAACTTAAGGACTGCTCTGCCCATCGGCTAGCCTAGCAAAACATTGTGTAACCCACAGAAGCATTCGCAAAGATTCCGAAAAGTTGAGTGCTGTACACATCCAGAGAGAACGCACTTCAAGAATTTGTATGTGAGGAAATGAAGCATGTGATGTCTCGATTCAGTTTCCAGTTTTACTTTTGATACTAAGTCCACAACATCATAATGCGATGCTGTGCTCAGAAAGGAGGGAAAGATGCCGCTGATGGCATGCGTGCATGTTTCGGTAAGATACACAATTCAAAGTATGTACACTTATATTCAAATAGGATCATAGTAGGAGCCGTTGCAATAGCTTTTGTTTTTGATCCTACTTATTACGCAAAAAATTAAACCTAATTTGCAGCATATATGTACTTCACCTACTCCGTTGCAACTTAGGATGCACGCAATGGACACTCCAGAGCGCTTCCCCCATAAGTAGTAGAAAGAACGAACATATTTGCTATAGTTAACATTGTACCTCTGCCAATTTGACACAGAAGTATATTCGTGTCAATTTCTTGGTCGTAAGGACAGAAGATGTATGTGAATGGTAACCAATGGTTTCACTCGGAATAATAGTCATGGGTTCCATAGCTATGCTCATCTCAGCTGTGTAAAACTGTCTATTCGCTAAAGTACGTGAGAAAAAACTCTAGAACACGAAAATCGCGAGTGATGACTGACAGAAAGCAGCTGTTCCGCAGCCATCACTGTGCAGCTGCTGCTCTTGCTAAGAAATTGATTCTGTGGGGAACACACATCATGGACCAGCAAATGCTTTGGCTCTTATGGCCCGTTTTGAGAGAAAAACAACCTACAAGGACTTCAATGTTGAGTTGTTAAATATCCCACTTAAAATTTGAAATGCTTTTTTATAATTCTTTATCGAAGTGCCCTACGTCTTCAAAGCATAGATTCTTAGCATTTGCAGACATTGCAGATCGATTTTTGCCCAAGTATGTAGAGCTTTTGCTTCCAGTCAAAAACGATAGTGTCATGCTTGTATGGGAACTTTGAAGGGCCAGCCTAGATCCGGCCAAAAATCATGCAGTAGCCAAAAGCATTTCAAGATGTTTTTTCGGTGGTGTGGAAGAGAAATTGAAATGTAGCACGCTTGAAGGTATAATACAAGGACAATAAGGTAGTTAGACCGACATCACATAACGTCCTGAAGCACTAAAGCTAGAGCTTAGGGTTAGAAGAAAACCCATTTTTTTAAACATAAGAACACGATCGGTCCGATTCTGGACTAAAACATTGAGGGTGTTCATAAATATGATCTTATTGACCGAATGGCATAACTTCTAAGACATTTGCACAATGTAACTGTAACTTTTGACTCTGAATGCTACTGCATAGAATCACTGCAAATTGCTGCAACTACGAATGCTCAGCATGAGTCAACTATTTAGAATCATTCTCAACATTTCTGCCATATTACGTGCTGGATCGGAAGTGATCCTACTATGTCTAAAACGCTGGAACTTTGGCGCTTCAATATGTTCATTAACCAGGCGAGCAAGTGCAATGATGGGGACCAACCAACAGCACTACACCATGAAAAGATGAAAAATCGGTTTATTTTTCTGCTATAAGGTTACGACCGCTGCCTAGCCAGGTTTGTGACTCAATAAAGGATCATTCCCCCTTGTTCCGATAGCACATGCGACGAAACTTATTCGACCGCCAATAATCTGTGTTTCTCAACAAATGAAATATGTATCTAAAAAAAAAGGAGTTCCACTGATAATGTTTACTACCATTGACAACATTTGTGAATACCATTCAAGACTTTGGTTGATACCAATTAAAACTTTGATGAGCCATCTCTCTCTCAAGATGAAGAACAACAGATCGTGAATTCTATTATAATTAGCATTCGAACATATTGAATACCACTTGCACTGCCCTGTCAGTCCTGTGCCAAACTTTGTGTTTGGAAAAGTATTTTTTGTTTCAATGAAGGAGTATCCGGTGAGTCTCTTATCACAACTCTGCCATAAGAGGGAGGTAACCTCCGAGCGCTGATCAATCCCGGCTGAAAGATGCGTTCCCGCAACCTTCTTCCATTCAGAATCGTGAAGGTGTGACGAATCGTATGGTGCCTATACAGGGTGCGCCATAAATATGGTAACAAAGTAATTTGGCTAAAGAAACAGCAGTGCATATTGGTACGTGGGTGAACTCATGTGAACTATTTACTATGCGTTGCGTCTAAAAAACAAACACAAGGTCTTCTTATATAGCCGTTTCCTGTACTAATTATAGTTCAAAGACGCCGCGGTTACTCATCGACGGCGGCACGCAGAGTTTTTTTAGAAACTCCAGCCTGGGTTTTTTTCGATGATTACTTGAGGGAAGCAACAGCGGTGCATTTCGAAGCGCAGGCCTTCCTTTCTAGGCTGGACTATATCCGGCGACCCATCACATTGTGGTCCGGAAAATTCGTGAAAGGATGGGAAGGTGGGATATGGTCAAGAACATTTCTTCAGCACCAGTCTCGAACTTTTCCCATTCATGAGCAAGTGCGCCGTAGTTCTCAAATCGGATTCCTAGAAAAATCTTGGACCCTCAGCTGCCCTTTTCAGAAAACCCCCTCTTAAAGAGGTTTGGACTAAATCTTGTACTTCTCTCACCAAAATTCGCGATATCGCTCTGATGGTAAAGACTTTAGCTCAAACTATCATGAAAGAGGAGTAATGGCTTTGAGAAGCGATCTGACTCTTCTCAACGGCTCCAGCACTCTTAGTGTGAAATATATGTATACTTTGGGATCTCAACATTTCTTCCACGCTGAACATCCTTCAGTCAAAAAAATGTGTGTCCAAGCGCGTGCCGCGCGCAATTAACGCACGGCATTTGATTTTTCTCTTCAACTTCTTCGGTCAAGATGCTTATAAGGCTTCCGAGTCTTATCTGGATACAATTCTATTTGCTCTGGGTAGACTCTTCTCATCGGAATAGAACATACAAACAAATTAGCAGCCAATTTTCTTGTGTTTCTGCAGGTTCCGCAGCGTACCCCTTCCCAAGCAATTGTATTCGGAAAAGGGGTCGTATGTGAGACAAGACAATTGTATTGAAGTTTGTTGTTGACCTGTCTACGCAACGCAATTCAAGAGACTGTCATGTGGGATATCTTAAAACGAGGAACGAACCCGGAAAAGCACTCACCAAAGGCGCGAAAGGACGGAACGGTTGGTGGATGTCTGCGAGGCTCTACCGTTTTTCGAAATATGACGAATTGAGAGCACCAAAGTAAATATGTGGGCTAAGGACTGTCATAGAAGTAAGGGAGGTGCAGATCTGGAGAAACCCTCCAAACAAGGAAATTACGGAGGTCTGAAAAGTTGTTACCATATTTATGGCGCACCCTGTACAATGTCTATCAGTGGCCAGCTGATGTAGAAGTCAGTGCTTTTACCCTCCCAGCAGAGGAATCTGGTGCCAATTGAATGACCCCGGAGGGATGGAAGGCTAGATTGGCCTAGGTGAATACCGATCCGGGAGCTGAAGGTGCGTGTATGACTTACCACAACACCACCTCCACCACCGAAATTGGTTACGTTTGAATAAACCGAACATCTAAACGGGGCTAGAAAAAAATTCCAGACCTTCGAGTCGTGAACGGTGGGCAGTTTTCACACACATTTCCCTCCGCTAACCAAACTGTGAAAGGAAGTATGGATTCAACAGTCTTTTGCATTCCTTCATCATTCGAATCATTCAATCAGGCAATTTCGTGAAGAACGAACGATTACTCATCAAGCTATCTCACAAACTTGCCCTTATGTGCCCTCATCAGAAGGAACGACCTGATTAGTCTTAAGTGAAAGTATCGTTGTATATTTCTGACTATGAAGAGTCAAAACCAGAGTTTGAGTTCCTTCGGCAGAGTCCTTTTTGAAGTATGTTTTTCTCCAAGACAGACTGTTAGTATTACAAAATGAAGAAAAAAGTTGAGGTATCGGGGATCATACTGATTTTGATACTGTTATGTCACTCATAGAGCAGAATACCTGGTTCCGAACACAGCTTACTCCTATAGTTCCTCTTCTTGTTCCCTTTCCTCTATCTTTCGATAAATTTGTGATGGCTGGCCTCTTAATCCTCTTCCGAAGCAACTATCCTGACTAAACCGACGATAGCTGCATGCTCCATTTCAGGTTTCCGCGTCATTACGCATGTTATCGTACTTGTAGTTGTGAATCGGAGTCGAAATTGGCAGGTTTCAAAGGCAAGACACAGTGGCAAACACACTTTCCTTCTTGATTTACACGCTAACTACATATAACTTTCAATGAAGTAATGTCAGACAACCAAGTGAGAACATCAAAGAGCTCGTTCATTTAAGCATTGGCAAAGCTTTTGGAGATCAAGTTATAATATCATAAAGTTTGCTGGCAGATGGTAACCAATACCACATCTAACTTCGCTCGTTTAATAATTTATTTTTACCTTCGGGAACTATCGATGGGTGAGCAGCTGACGATCGCCGAGGTATGTGAAAAAGTACAAAAAGCAATGTTTACAAGGATGACAGAGGGTTGATAAATTGCATGTAAATTTGAGAGAAGAAAGATCTATAACATTGAGTGAAGCAGTTAGAGGACGGGATTCTGAAAAAAGTAGAAGTTAATACTGGAATCTTTAGCTTACCTCAGTGTGCTTACGTCTAGAACGATAAAGTCTCCCGCGACTTCTTTCAATCCCGTCTGAGGGATGCACCCCTGTACATGATTTCCATTCAGAATCGTAGTGGCATAATGATTGCGTATGTGGCCTTCACAATGACTGGCGGTGGCGAGCCGACGTAGAAGTCAGTTATTTTATCCTCCGACGAATCTTTACCAATCAACCGCCACCGGAGGTATGAAAGGCTTGATTGGGTGGGCTAGTATCGAGCTGGAATTCAAACCCGTGACCATGTGTGCGAGATTATGCGTTACTTGCAACTACGTCACCTACTCCACCATTGTACGATTACGGACCGTTGTCAACCGCGTGTAGTGACTCAGCGTTTTTGTCG